>JAUKWC010044498.1:0-95806 GCA_032356245.1 Endocladia muricata | reverse complement strand
GCTCAAGTCGGCAAAGAACCATGGCAAGTGGGCATCGCGCGACTCAAAGCGGTCCAGATACGGCCAGTTGCTGCGGTGTTTGACATCGTGAAAAGTTTCGTTTGTAGCGATGGTTTACAAGCTCGTCAGGAACAGACTTGTAACCGCCCGCAGTACCGCATCTTTCTCCGCACTTCTTCCCCAGGCTACCGTACTGCTCGTACTCTCCTCCACACTTCCAACCCCATTCCCTTGCTGCGTGGTCTCCTGCGTGATGGGTGGAAAGCCATCAGCCCGTGACTTCAAAGCCACAAAGTGCTAACCGCGCGGACGACATAGGAGGTAGGGTCCGACTATTGCCTTGCACTCTGAAACTCCCACTGCGTTCGCAAGTTTCGTCCCCGCCCGGGTTAGCAGCTACACAGCAAACGCGACACAATTTCCGGTTTGATTTATCTTCTTCAAAGCGAATACACGTTTGCTGCTGCGCCTCGAATGGCATATGTTGGACGCGTGGATGGTCATCAGAATCTCGAAGGTTCTGGGGCGGCCAACAGAAAAGGTTCCTGGCAGAACTTCTCCCCGAACCTTGCTGACCCTAGAGGGAACGAACTTGTTCCTAACAACAAGGGACAACGCATAGTTCCTCTGCCTCAGGGCCGCATCCGCGATCTTCCCAATCCTCTTGTCTTTCCGGGTCAGCAAGACGATTCACGGCACTCCCCACACTATCTGCCTCATCTACTCGCTGCCCGGCTCGCGAGAGACGGGGTCGTCACTCTCGATAGAAGTGTGGAAGTAGTCGCCTGGATTGCGTTGCTTACTCTTCACAGTGGCAATTTACCTGGTCGCCATTGAGGCCTCGTCCTCTGCTGCGATGATAATGTGCAGGAATGCCGAGATGTGGAACTTCATGCGCTCAAACTTCACGTTCAGCTTGCATTAGGAGAGAAAGGCAATGAAGGTAGGCAAGCACACGCCGAATGTCTCGGGCCGGTTGAGTTCAGTTGGCGCTATGGTTACGGTGCGGTGAGGAACAAAAGAGGAAGAGAAGCCCAGGAATGATGGGGACGCAAGGAGGGAGGAGCAGAGCGTCGCAAGCAAAGCAAGGAAAACCAAGTGGATCGAAATATAGGGAGGGGAGACGAGAAGGAAGCAAGGAAAGCAGAGGAGACCGCGTCGAGGACTCGGTATCAGGAGGGTGTGAAGTGTGGGGCTGTGGGAGCAGGTGCGTGCCATTTGTATAGCGGACAGGGAGGGTAGCGTCCCCGAATATGACATGCTCCCACACTCTCACGATTCTTTTCCGTAACAGCAGTTACGAACAGCGGCACTCCCTTCACGGATCTTGCAAAAAGAAGTAGACTATGTAGGGTGCGGGGGGGTGTCACTAGTGACAGGGGCTGAGATCTACACATCTGAAAACACATCAGCAGACCGATGTGCGAAATTTAGTCTGAAAACAACATCCATCTGCGCATGTATTTTCACATGAGCAGACCTCAACCCCTGTCATTATTGAGACCCCGTCCGTCCCAGAAGCTCGTATGTTTTTCGGACGTGAAACGCAGCTACTGCGGCCTGGCCAGTCTCCCTTCTTTTTGGGCGGGACGCTAATTACCGCCAACCGTGCCCGTTCATCCTCCCGTGGCCATTGTGTCTGTACACCTCCTGCGCTACCACTTTCTTCTCACAGTCTTTCCATTTCCTACTGTCACGCATCCACCCTCCCCCGCACACGGATCCTTTCTCATCTTCTCAGCGATCTCATTATAAAATCCCTCCTCCTTCGTTCCCATTGTTGATCCTTTCTCGCAAGTGGCGTACATCCGAAATGATCGATAATCTTCCCATCACGAACTCCTCGCGCAACTTGCTCACATTAGGCACGGAACTGCAGCCGGCGGTACACTCGGAGCCGAAATCGCAGCCGAAGGCGACGGAGGAGGAGCTCCGGGCCGAAGCGTGCGTGCAGACCTCTCCGTCGGGGTAGTCACCACGCAAAAGCGTGCGCCGTGACGGCTTGAACCAAGCGCGCCTCTCGTCTGGCCGCTCTCCAGCGTCAGATGGTTCGGACTGTGAGGACTCCAATGTGGTTGCCGTTGAGGTCGAGGCGCAGCCGGTTTCGTGTGAGACTTCCTCAAAGGCCGAGTACGAGTCCACCGAGGTATATGTATTTACTGCGCAGACCATACAGACGCAGCACGTTCTTGGCAAAATCACGGATTCCACCGTCGACAGCCTCCGGCCGAGCATGGTTGAGCGCGGCAGCAAGTACGACCTTCACGTCATGTTGGTCACAGTGCGACGGTGCGACAATCCCTCGCTACCGAATAAACCTGACGAGATTATCAAGGACGGCACGGTGTTGCAAGAATGTGTCAAGTGTGTGGTATGGTGGACGGCCTTCATCGCCGCCAATCTGTCCTTAGGAGGGAAGCGGAAAGAGACTGCACAGCATGGGCTCGCGAGCGCCTCGGCGTGCCTCTTCTCCGCCGGAAGGATGGACGGGGCGTGACGGATACGGAAATCATGTGCAAAGTGTCCAAGCAGAACACCACCGCCGGACTAGTCCGCATCGACAAGTCGTTCTTCCACTACCTCATGAGTGTCGTCCACTTCATCCACGCTCTCGCCGTGGAGAACGATATGGACTCACTGGCGTTGAGTCAGAAGGAAACTGGGGGAGCAATGAACTAGGCCATTCTACTGCCAGTAGCCTGCCTATCTGCCTACCGCCGTTACGTACGCGTAGCGAAGATTCTCCCCCGAGACTCAGGCCTCGTGAGAGCGCTCAGCGACCTGCCCTTCAACACCTCGACCCCTAAGAAGCTGGGCATCACTCACCGTGATGACCAGCACCATTGGTCAGAGAGCGCTCGAATCGTCGCTCTGTTCACGAACCCCGCGTTGCGGTTCATCAACAACGCGGACCGCGACGGAAAATTCGAGTCTGAAGTTTTCGACACGTGCGTACGCCAGCTTTTCCAAGTCTTCCTAGAATTGTTTGATAACTATGGCAAGGTGAAGGGCCTGAGTTGGGACGACTTTCTGGGGACTGAGATTGCTCAATCGAAACACCTCAGAATTTCCGCCAAAGCGCTCTACCAGAGCCAGATGCGCCCCTTCCGCAAGAGAAACAACGACTCTGCAGAAGATCTTGAGAAGCGCAACAAGGCCTGCGCTACGTGCTCCGCGGACAAAGTAGCTGAGCACTTTGCTCCTGAGCACAGCAAGCACACTGCTTTGGCTCGCGTGACGACCCTAGCTACTGTGCTCTCTACACGCAGCTCTGCCCGGCGTGCTCCTGCTTCCCGCGCGATTGCACTAGAGTCTGTAGTCCGTGCGCAGGAGGCTCCAGGAGTGCGGCTCCTGACAAAAGCGGTTGCCATGGAGAGAACATGTGCACATTCCTCATGGTCAACGCCTTGGCTTGTGGAGCTTGTCCAGTCGGAAAAGTCTCGTGAAGTGATAAGGGCAGTGGGGCAGTCGAGACGAGGGGTCGCTGAGAGGATGAAGGCGGCCAAACAGGTCACGGGCTTACGTGAAAGTGCCGCGCAAATGTTCGACGACGAGATTCCGGTCTAGCTGCCGGTCCGCACTGCGAACAAGACCATGGTGTTTGAAAAAGCACCCGACACATCGGAAAATATGGCATATATCGGCCCACCAGATCATGACGAAGAGGATTTGCAGGTGTGGGTAGCGAAAGACATGCACCCCGTGCTCTGGCTGCTTCCGATCCACATACCCATTGAGCACCGGGCGCACTGGTATCTCTCCGTCAAGGACGTTGTAGCCATGGATAGGCTTCAGTTCTTCATGGGGAGCTACGTGTAATTTGGCGAGTTCGTGGGTTTCGACGTGTGTCCGGGCATTTGGAAGCCCAACCGGCCTCAGACCCACTTCTGGAGGAGCGTAGCAGATGGTGGTGAGGATTATGCCAAAGGATATACCTACTTTGAGAGGCGATAAGGTGAGCTTCAGCATCTCGGCTACACGTGAATCGAGAACTTCGCTGACTCCAGCGTCATTTCGCGCGGAAACATCGAGGCCCTGATGTTGACGCCTAAGTGGAATCTTCTCCCGTCGAAAAATTGTTTTCGTTCATTGCGAGCACATTCAACGCGGAGAATGCCCTGGAACAGGGGCCGAATGAGACCTGGTGGAACCCGATTGTCAACGACGGGGAAGACGATGGTAACGCAGCAAATCGGGAGCTGGTAATCGCCCGGTACTCCAGTACACGGAGCCTGGTAATGGAGGCCTGGGAGTCGACGGGGAGTGGGGTGTGGCCTTTGCGAAGGCGTGTGCAGCTCGGCGCGTAGGTGGGTCAGCTTGCTGTATACGGCGGTCTGAGGAAAAAATCTGGGACGAA
Source organism: Endocladia muricata (assembly GCA_032356245.1). NCBI lineage: Eukaryota > Rhodophyta > Florideophyceae > Gigartinales > Endocladiaceae > Endocladia > Endocladia muricata. The sequence continues at coordinate 91,449 of JAUKWC010044498.1, read as the reverse complement.
TCTGTTCATACCTAAGAAGGGGTGTCGGTTTTTGGTTACTGGAAAGGACTGCCCGCGGCAAGCGCCGCACAATGACATTGACGAGTCATTCAGAGCGGAGACGTTGGGCATTTTCGTGATGTTGAGGGTGGTAGTGAGCTTCCCCTTGTCAGTGTATGACTATTCACAGCCGTTTGCACACGAGGAGGATAGCGAGCAGGTGGCAGTGGCGGCGCTATCAAACATGAACAAGATCATTGTGCCGCCCAACTTTGGGTTTATCGGGCACGTGCGTCTCACACACGCCGGGGCTGGGCATGGGGGACGCATTGCGGATTAATTTACGGTACGGTACCTCGTGTACTCTATGCGGGAAGGAAAAGGGGTGCCAGTCCAGGTGTTCTACGTACTGAGAGGGTTACCGCAGTTCCCGGACACTGAGATGGCCCGTTTAAGTCGTAGGAGTAATGAAAGCGGTGAGGAATCGGACAGTGGGAACGACGTGGATGTGGTTGCGTTTCCAGACTCCGACACGGACGGGAGTAGTAGGGAAATGAAAGTCCGTCTTAGAGATGACGGTTTCGACTCCGATGTTCCCGAGGATTTAGTTGCCGTTCCGACGAGTAGTGAAGAAGATTAGGTAGCTAAACAAAGAAGTGGCTGAATAGCGGGGAGTATAACAAACGTAAACACTACGTGCCAGTTCGAGAACCAGTTCCGACGAGCAGACCACACTATGGCCGCTGGGAAATACTTTGGCTCAGCCGCACGAAAAGGCGCCAAGAAAAGTGGCCGGTTTTGGGGCGGCCATAGAAGGAAAAAGAGGTTTGAGAAGTAGTGAGCATTTGGACTATGGGGGTGTCACTAACGGCTAAGGCTCAGATCAACGCATGTGAAAACACATGACCATATGGACGTGCGAAATTTAGTCTGATAAATACTATCCACCTGCCCATGTATTTTCATATGTGCAGATCTCAGCGTCTGTCAGTCGTGACTCCCCACCGATCTTACACATTACTTACTCTTCAACGACACGAAGTACAGGTTTAAAACCTCTTACTGACGTCGACTCGAGGTTCAGTCTGTTTCTACGCTTTGTATGATACGTGTAAGGCCTCTTCAGCAGAAGAAGTGTGTGCCTTCCGTTCTGCACGGGTCAACTGTTGCGCGGCTACGACAAGAGCGGAGTGAAGCGTCCGCGACTGTACCTTCGACGTGCTTCTAAGGGTAGGTTGCCGTATAGCGTAGGAAGAAAGTCGTTTCGTATGAAAACATGCCCATGCGACTATGGGCCTCACCTCTGCGCTCCAATCGGCAACACTTCGGCGCAAACCACGAGGTGCCAGATGTAATAGTTCGTGCGCACTTTGTTAATCAGTGTTGGGTCGATGCAGAAAGCATGCTCTACTACACGAACGCATCTCCAAGGACGGAACTACTACGTTTAAGGCAAGCGATACAGTTAAACTTGTTAGATTCGGCACTCACTAAGCTCGCGCCGTCCAGCGGCACTCGTTTATTCTGTCACGTCTTATGCCGATTATACGTTAGTCCTTGTTCGCCTTCGACTTTGTGTACGGTACTGTCCGAGAAATTAACGCAGAGTTTTGCACACCATCTCCTGCCATATAACGTCGGCAAGACTCGTGGTTGGCCAGGGCACCCGAACATCTCCGAGCATAATGCCCAGTTTCTTACAGCCGCAGATGGCGCACGTTGCGCATAGCGGGCTTCAGTGCAGTGGCGCGAAATACGTTGGAAGGCAATTACGAGTATGAAGGATCCAAGGAAAGCGTGTCTACATGAGGCAGGGCATAGGTCATCATGGGACATTGAGGTACTTTAGGTGAGATGCCGAATTGCTGTGTACTGCATAGTTCGCAGTACGAGCTGGTTTTTTTTCTGGGAAATGAACTGCGAGTAGTGGATGCGGGCGTTCACTGGACGCGGCAGTTCAAAATATTTGTTTTTTGGAAGTTGGCATCCATGCGAAAAACCGTTCTACTACTCGAACTCCGCGTGTTGCAATCCCACGGAAGTCAGCATTTCATAGTATCCAAAAATGTGCAGTACGAGGGAAAGGTTTACTAAGCTACTGCACCCGGTGGGCGTCTGCATCCACTTCCGGAAATAGAGACGCTAACCTATCAATTAGTCATTACTTACTTCGGTGCTCACTAGGAGCGTCACTGCCTCCCCTATTGTACATAATCTAAAAGAAACGAGCCATTTCTAATATTCAAGGCACGGGGGTTTGGCTGAATTTTTTCTGCCCAACTTCTCTTCACCAGTTTAATTACCTCCTAGCTCTTTGCAGATTGTCGAAGGGAACCTTCTACACACTCGTTCGTCCGACTGTCGCGTTCTTGCTCGTTCCTTTTTCTCTCTACATTCCCTAGCTTTGGCTACATACCCCTTACCTATCTCTATCTTTATCTCTATCGTTCTATCTCCGTACATCGCCGACGTCGTCCCTTCTTTCATCCCGACCAACTTTCCCCTCCCCGTTGCGAAATATAGCGTTCGAACTCGTGCCATAAGGGCCGTCTTGCTTCGCTCTCCCACTGCCGCTTTTTGAGCTCTCAGCTACCATATCCTTTGGATAGCAACATCCTTGATATCCTTCGGATACTACACCCGGTCTTGATTGCCGGTGGTGTCTCGGTTCTCTGTGAAGCTCTTGCCACTTACACCACTTTAGCCTGCCGTAGAGTGGAGCTGCTCAGGGTGCTTTGCACTATGACTGGGTGTGACCGTCAACGAGGAATGCGTGCTGAGGGCGGTGTAGCGATGTGATCGCGCGAGAGGCAACGTCTTGCCGACTGCTAGAACCAAGCATGCCTTACGACAGTGTCGTTTATTTGCGGAGTGCAGCACCAGAGATGTTTCTAGAAGTTTAGCGCCGGCGCTGACACTTGGTGCTGGTGAGCAATCAATTAAAAATGCAGATAATTAGGATACCAAAATACACTAAAATGCAGTACTGAAACATACTACAAATTGATAGATAATAGCCTCGTCACGGGGGGTTCACACGTGTACATTACCGCCAGGGCCATGTGGCGCCGCTGACGCTTGGCATTACCGTACTGATAGCACCATGGGCGTGCAGTAACTCGCGTAACCAGCGCAGAGCAGCCCTGGTGGCTGTTCGTGCGCGCGGACTGCATCGGACAGTCCTCAGACCACCTGCTGTGGCAGTCCGCCTGTGAGTATCCACGTTGTGTCGCAGCACCACTGGTAGGCATTTTGTCAGTCGCCTGGCTAATGCGGGGGAAGGTCGGCGATCAAACGTCGGGCGTTTCCCTTAAAACTCGATTACTGTACACAGCTGTCTCCTAACAGTTGCACTGCACAGTCTGCTCAGTACATAGTCGCGTCACTGATGCAAAGTATTTCCACGAGCCCAGATGTACGTCGCGGTGAGGTGTACGACGAGGGCATACCCATCGCAATCAGATACTGGGCCATGCACTCAGGTTGGCATCTATTTACATACCAACTCGGCATCTTTGTATATAGTTTAAATGATATCCTGCTTCACGCGACCACTGATCCTTAACAGGGCGTGGGGAGTATCGAGGCCACCAGTTAACACCACTTTTATTGTCACTATAGTAAAACTGACCCCCCACACCACCAGGAACGTAGCCCTCATGACCTCAGCTGGTCTGAAGAGTTTAGAAGAAAACGGAAAAACGTAATAAATTGAGGTAAGACATCAGAAAGGAATTGTGGGTTTGTATTTCGTGAGGTTCATGAGTAGCAATCTTGGCTTGGTCGCAGGGCATCACCAGTGACTGAGGTAGGGACGTGCTCGTGCGGAGAAATATGAGCAGGTACATATATTTTGTTCAGATTGAAGTTTTCATGCAGGTTTGATCATGTGTCCGTACATAGGCAAATCCTAAATACTTTCGTTACTGATATGCGTGGATGGACGAAACTCTCATTTCATCATAAGTTTCTTGTCTCTGCTACCGCGCCCCAATAATTACCCACTTTTTTGGTCGACCCTTCTTGCGTTGGAGCCCATGTATTCGACCGCAGCCGTGGCCAGGCGGGCAGGCTACAGCTACTTTTGCCACTTGGATGTGGTATTGAAGGGTACTTCCCTGACAGCTACTCTGTGACTTCTTTGCAAAGCTTCCTATTCTTTTTAACTACTTCTCGGACCTCCAATCAGATATTCAGGGTCAATGGAGTCGAAGCCAGTATCTCCAGAACCGGCATTTTTAGCCCTACCACTCTCACCTGCACCCGGGTCAGCTCACATAGAGGCGTCCTTGCCGTTCGTACTGTCAGCCTCCTTCGCTCATCAGTTCTTGGTAACACATTGAGGAGCCATACCGCTTGGTGAGAACTGCGTCATTTCCTCCGATTTGCGGGAAACGTATTCCGGCGAATCCCTCTCTTCCAGCGTAAAGTACAAATAGCACAGTACCGTCACCTTGTCCATCTTGTGTTCCCCGTATTTGGCTGCCACGTGTATGGAATTTCAGTGGCCGGGAAGGACAGAGTCCATCCGTACCGCAAGCTTCTTCATCGTGAAGGGCGATGCCACTGTGATCTACTAACTTTTCTTGTCGTACGTATTCAGATCCGAATAGTCGCCTACTCGTAAAGGGAAGCCCACCGTCCCGCTCAAGGTGGGAGGAAAGCTCAAAATCTTCGCGTTCAAGACCTCGTCGCGATAGACGTGCGGTGCTTGGTTGGGGATGGTCGTCCAAGGTAGGAAATGACAACTACCAACCTTGAGTATGGGTGTCTTGCTCCCAGATATTTTTCTGAGACCGACGTAGCAGGAAAGGTGACGCACACATGCGTTCTGCCTCACTCGCCCCCTTGAGGAGCGGAGCCAAAACTTCCTCTGGACTTGCCAACTTCAGGGAGCACGCTCCACGTACTGAAGTAGCCGGCCATTCCGAGATTCCAGCTGCCTACTTCGCCGTCGCGTTCTCCTCCACTCAAGATCGGGTTCTATGAATCGTAACTTTGTGCTTGAAAAAGTCCGTTCTCATCATTGATCATGCCAACAGTGAAGGAAAGTTTCTTTACAGCTAGAGAAAGTTTTTATGTTCGCGCCATCGTGAGATACTCATAGATTCCCCGCGGAACGGTGGTCCAAAGAGAGAAGGTATCCAGAAAGGTGTAGCTGGGGTGCTGTGGCTCACCTCTGCGCTTGTCAATGTAGGTCTACCTGTTAGGAAACTGGCCGTCCCTGTCCATTAGGGTCCTGCACATTTGCTTTGGGGACCAAGTGGGCTTCCAAATATCCGGACACAGAGGCCTTACCATCCAGCTGGCTACGATGCACGCGACCGTCCATGAAGAACTGCAGCCGCTGCATGGCACGGAAAACCTTGACCGGGAGGCATCTTTCTGCTCAGTACTCAACCAACATGTAGCCGGGAAGCAGCCGAGGTGCGAGATGGGAGCCGTCTACCATGAACGGATGCAGTGTCTGTTTGGTGAGATGTGGTGGGCCGACATATGTGAGTTTATCCGAGTTTTTCCCGTTCTACCCAAACACTAAGAAGTCCCTGATACTGAACGCCAGTTCCACCGGAACTCTGTCGTCGAATACCTGCGGGGTACCTCCGGATTGGCACTCGTTCTCCTTGTCAGCCTTTGTCTTGGCGGGCATCTCGTTCTCGTCCTTCTCTACCCCACCCTTCTCCGCGGTCTCTCGTCTTAACTACCCTGACGTCTATTTGACTTCAGTGCGATCCTGTCACTACGAAAACTCCAGTGTGTGACACGCTTATGATGACAATGTTACAATCGCCCTCTTGGACGGGAGTGCCTCGGTCATTGCAGCTTCCGATGATCGCTACTCCGTAGGGCGGGCCGTAGGCCTGTTATGATTGGCGGGAGATGCAGGAACGCGACGGTCGGAGTTGGTTACTGCAGGCACGGAAGCTACGGCTGTTCTAAGACCTGACGAATTGCTCGCGTAGAGCTTGAAATCGATATGACCATTTACTTTTTCGCAACGCTTGTAGCAATTGACTTCATGCAAGTATTGGGACTTTCCCGAAATCTGCGGTCTATTGTCGAAAAAAAAGGGTGTCTAGTTGAGATCGAGCTCCTTGGGAGAAAGTTTGGAGAAGCTTGGATCCCATACTGTTAACCTGGAGAGAATTGTCGCAAAAGAAACGGTTTGTTTTCTCACGCTTCTGAAACAAGCGGAGGGAGACCTGGAAAATAGTTCCCGGCGCGCTCTCTGATAGCCTTGAAGTCAAACATTCGATCGTCGTGCTGTTTGGTGATGGAGGGCGAGATGGATGTGGTGAATGAAGCCACGGCTGCAGAACTCGCTGACCAAACCAGGCCGCTACCATGCTTGGTGAGGCGGAAGTCTGTAGAAGCTGAGCTGTCAAAGTCGAGGCCACTCTGCAATATAGCGAGGTACTTATCGGGAGAATGTTTCGGGTACCCTTGTATATCGATGCTAGGCCAACGTGTTCGCTGTGAGCAAGAGGGGAGGTTACCTGACTGACTCCCTCTATTCGTCTTGACTCAACGCCAGCGGGTTCTTATTGCTCGCAACAGGGAAAGCTTGCGTGAAGTGTATGATACTGATGAGGTAGTGAAAGTAGGACTTCTCAACGTGGTCCAGTCCCGTGGAGTTGTTCTGCCGGGCGTCGTTGAAATTGACTTCCGAAACAACCGTGTCCTGTCCATCCTTTTAGTAAACTGGGCGCATGCAGAGGCACTCGTCAGCTTATGATATGCCGTCGTTTTCCTCTTTCACAATCAGAAACGCCTGTTGTGGATGGAGGTCGTCCACCATAGCACACTTGAAGCCTTCCACCAACACTGTACCGTTTTAATTGGTCGCGTCAGTAGTAATCAGTAGTGAGAGATTGTCGCAAAATCGCACGGTGACCAACATAACGCCAAGATCTTGCTTGTAGCTATGCTACGCGACGTTCGCCTCAGGGCCGTCGACGGTGCCGCCCGGTGTTTCGCGAAGAATATACTACAGCTGTAGGGGCTGCACAATGTACGTGCAGGTCTTAGTGGGCTCGGGTCGGCCGTTGAGAGAGCGCGAGAGAGGACACCGACTGTTCTTCTGCCTGTATGCCAACCACCGCAGAAGTAACAAATCGGGAACTCTATAGAAGTAAAGGTGAGTCTGACAGAGAACTCGCGCGGCAGGGGATATCGTCGGGCAGGCATCTTCGGGGAGGGGACTCCGACCACGAAGATCGTGCGCCCATCTCTGACACAAACGCCGTTGCCGTTGCGCCCGCCGCCGGTAGTTACGGACATAGCTCCAGCTGTGCCGCTGGGTGCAGCTCTATGACAAACATGAGCGAGACTTCTTCGGGGCTCGCGACGGGACCCTTTTCGGTCCTCCTGGAAGTTCGGCACTCGAGAAAAAGTGAAACCGATGGGAATCAAGGGTCATCTCTTCCAAAATAGTAGTGCGGAGAGGACAAATGAATATCTATGATTTGGGGACAACGCATAAGAGGGGGTACAAAGTGGAAATACCGAAAACTGGAGGTTGTCAGGCAAGACAGGCACGAGCACGAGGGCCATAGGGGGTGTAACCGGCATGATTGACGGCAGACGCCATGGCGCATGCTACGACTCAAATCTAAGCGGGTCGCTACAGCCTCTCTTAATCTTTGAAGACCACACCAGGTCCAGGGTCGAAGCACGTGTCACTAATGATATTGGTTTGAATCCGGTCACATGGAAACACACGATCAGATGGATATTTATGCGTGGGACTACTCCTGATCATGCCACCCACGATGCACCTGCAGATGAGCAAGTCCGATCCCATTTCATGAATGACACTCCCAGAGCCCGGAGTTGTGCTATTGTATAGATTGCCCGTCTCCGGGCCCTTAGCCACTGTTTTCAATCCTTCCGGTGACGCGCGCCGTACTTCAAACATCTACGCTCATTGCTCCCATCGGCGTTGAGTTGGAGGGATGCGAGTACTAGTACTAGGTCGGAGCTGTACTGTGCACTTCGCAAGAACTATGACGAAGATTTTGGGCTCGTGCTCCTCACCAGCACAGGACCTATCTTATTCCATCACTGCACTAGCGCTGCATAGATGGCCCCGGCAGCTCGACGAAAGATAATGGCCGTTCCGAACTCCTGTTTTCGTGAAAACACCCAGAAACTGAGGAAGGAAGACGGCGACGTTGCAGATACGGCGGTTACTACAACCACACTCGGGAGCCAGGTAGGTACTGCTCGGCAGGACCCAAAGGGGACGTTGAGGAGTTTTAAGCAGCCTCGGTCAGGTCATCGTCGTCCCACCGTGGTCGGGAAGGTGAACAACGCAGTAACACCACTGTTCTACTCGCGCAGGACTACAAGAAAACTCTCTCAGTCGCCTCAAGTCGAGCTGCTCAGTAGCTGCCAGCCTACACACGCTTAATGGCTCCAGAATACAGCCCCAACACAACAACCACCACCGTGCGGGCCAGAAATGTGTCTTTTGCGCTCGTCCGCACGTCTAGCATTGCCTTTATTATGCGGTCGCGGAGTTTCTTTAGCGCAGGGCAGACCTCTCGTCGAGCCCTGCTCCCTCTGGATCTATCGCGTTCTACGCCGTCTTACTCTCCAGTCTCCTCCGCTCTCGAGATAGCCACTGGCAAGGGGTGATACCCCCTCGGTAGTTTGTCCACTATAAGTTTCGAGTGAGGACGCCGATGAATTTTCAGTCATGGACGCTACCCGGACGGATGAACTTTGCGCGCAGAAGGAAGAAAAGGATAGTCTTAGGAGAGAGATTTGCGAATACAAAGAAGAGCTACGGCAAAATTGAGAAGAAAATCTCCGGGTGTACCTGATAATGAAGGCAGTGCGTTCCAAGTTCGAGTGACTACCAGCCTAAATCCAGAATACCAAGCAAGTGAACGATAGTATACTCGTTGGTAGTGGAACGTCGATAGGGGTCCATTTGGCCACGTGGCGATTTGCGATCGGGCATTGTTAAAGTCACAAGCATACAATATAAGGGGGGGCGAGATTCACTGCTGTGGACCGGGCTACGACGAAAAATGTTGTGATGTGGGGATACCACAAAACTGCTGAGCCGTGCATGACTCGGTCGGTTCAGGTCTGGGATCGGATGGGTGGCACTGAGCTGGGTGCGAGGATGGGTTTTCCGGCGGACGGCCCAGAGGGTGATAATCTATTCTTCACATGCATCTCTCCAGTCGTGAGGAGTATTAGGCTTGTTTCTAAAGCCACAAAGCCACAGTTGTGGTTGGAACCGTGCGCGAGGAGCTTGTACCCGCAATGTGGTTACAGTTGTGTTCCTACGCAGGATCCCGCTGCGGATGGAGGAGATTTCTTTGGAAAGACTATACTCTACATGCAACAGTGAGGTACAGAGTGACTGAAGTGGTGCAGCTACTTGAAAAAATCGACAAGGCCAAGGTGCTGCAGTACCGCCGGTGATTCTTCTCGGGGATGCAGAGAACCGAGTTCGTATTCAACGGCGAGCGGGCAGAGCATACCTCTCAGTCGCGGCACGCCCGGGTGAGGCTAACATGTACAGCAGGAGGCCTGGAACTGCGGACTTCGTGGTCAAGCGACCCAGTGTGGTCCATTATCGGGCATACCTTGGCTACGTTGCACAGGGTGAGGTGTGTGACCCTTGGGATCGTCATGTACCGTACTATTTGGAAATTAATTTGGAAGAAACTTCTTTACCGGACTCAGGGGATACCACCTCAAGCTGGACAAGACTCCGGAATATGATTCCATCGTGCTCGTCGGACGCGTGGATGCTTGGATAGCAGTAGGCATGTCTTGTATGGAGCATGCCGCTTTCTGTGAGGGCTGGTGGGAACACACTTAGTGGGCGACATTTACCAAGTACCCGCTGTTCGCAAAGAGCCACGTACATGAGACAGTTCGAAGCATTCCAAGTTTCAGCGCTCCGGAGGAGACACTTCCGTATGGCTCCGAAGTCAACGGCGCATTGCGAAAGTGAAAGCATGTCAGATTGATACAGTGTGATGTGGATTAGATAAGGTGGTGGGGCTTTCCTAATTGACGCCGTTGCAGCGGCCATGAACTTGGTCGAGGTGGGCACAGAGAAATGTGTGCATATTGTAGTAGGAAGATGGGGATTCTGGGCAACACCTAGAGTACGCTTTGCAGCGTCTTTGATTATTACGTTGAAAGCAGAGACTCCATTGATGGGTTGTATCAAGGCTACAGAGACGGATGTGGAATGCAGGGTATTATTGCCATGTCTCTGAGTCATTCCCGTCTCGCTACGGTTGGAGATTCTGGCGAGTAATTGCCCGTGCGTTGAAGAGGCCGAGGACTTCAGACAGCTCTTGTACATCGATTGCTCACTGCGCACATCGCAGTGGGTCGGTCTTTAATACTACTCAGGAGAAGACGGTGTGTCCATTGAGGATGGATAGTCATGCAGATCTGCGCCCTGACCAGAGTACTTACGGAACCGGTTTATGGACAACAAATGGTAGAGCCCGCGGAACTGCCGGGTGGAAAGGGGGGTTGTGCATACTCGACGGTATCAAGTGAGCTGTTCTAGTGCTCCGAGAGACCTTGTACTCGCTAAATCACCTGGAGGTAGGGGCTTGGCGCCCTTACGACCACATCTTTTACGAGCAGAGCCGTACGTGCTGTGTAATACACAGTCTCGTATGCCGCCAGCGGTACACCGCCGCATTCCGGAAAGCTACCAACAGCGCTGATTCTTATAATGAAGACTGTGTACCAAAAAGGTGTACATTTGGTTGATTATACTTACTAATACTTATTTAAATGAGTGGGAGAAAGTACCTTCGCCACGAATACAGCGGCTGGTTACTTTTGGTCCGCAGCGACTTGGAGCACGGGGCTTGGTCGCTGCGGTTCCGTCAGGCCAAAGCCGCTATCTGCATACACCCGCTGAGTTGTGTGTCATCGCATTGGCTTGAGACGAGTGCAATTCAGGCCCGGGCTCTAATCTTTGACAGAAGTGTAGAATCCATTAGGAAGTAAAGCACTTCAGACGATAACAATCTTGAGACTGGGGCATGTGTACGCTGAAGACGAGGGGCCTGGCGCGGAGACGGTCGAACAGCACGATTTTTCAGTGGTCATCCGGCAAAACTAGCAGCCCGACGGAGGCTGAGAATGCTTCTTCGCATAGTGAGGGATCCATCGCCGTGGTATTGCGGTTTTCGTCATATCCGCGAAGCGTCATCGCGAGGATTCTGAAGAGAGCGGGTTCGCGGATATACTTTTTGAGATATTGCATGGGAAGGTGCGCCACAAACCCATCTCCCGGCCTCCTCTATGGGGTTATATAGTGATGGAGTGGTGCGACCGAGACGGCTTGGGTTTGGAGAGTTTCAGAGTTTTTGGAGGATGAGGTTTGGCTTACGGTCTCGACCATGGCTGCTGTCCTTCGCTTGGAGATCTGGCAGTAGTGTTGCTTCATAGCCCTATGAGCTTGTGCATGAACATCTGCATGCAGACGTTGTAGGACTCCGAACCTGTCCCAATCGTCTGGAAGCTGGGAGAGGTGGTGAACCTTGGGGATCTCGGGCCTGCTCTGGTGGTTTTCTCCGATACATTGAAGTACCGAGACGTCAAAGTTTTTGGCGCCCTCCCGGATGCTGTAAAACTCGTCGATGCTCGAGCGTTCCTCTAGTCTCTGTCTCCCGCAGAGTCTCAGAACGTCTCAGTACTGACTGCAAGCTTATGCGAGCAGCGCAGTGGCAGCCTCATCAGTGCAACGGGGTTACGATTTCTGTGACAATCAAAAATACGTCGTTCACATACTCAAAGCCTTTGGTCTTCAGCGTACCGCGAACTTCGATGCTAGTGTTGACTGCATTCAGACGATAGGCTCTTTCGGCCGCGGAGAAATAGATGTGTCAGCTATTCGTCTGATTGGCATCCAGAACTGTGTCGAATCCGCCAAGGAGAGCAATGCAGATAGTTCTGAATGGCTTCCAACTGCTATAGGTGGCAGGTTGCCCTCCTAATAAAAGCAGGAAATAGATTCAAAGATAACTGTGTATTTTGATGAGATTGGTCATCCCGACGTGGTAGTTGTTGTAGCGCGTTGGATTTTGGGGGCATATTTCGCCCAATGAGGCTTGTTCGAGGCACGATAAGCCGCCGGCGCCGACGACAGTACAGCAAAGCCTCTGCATGGCGCGTCGATTTATTATATTGGGACAAATCAACTCCATAACTATCGTGATTTATTACCGACTATTTGTATTTTCGATTATTTGGGTTATTATGATTTATTCGAAGTTGAGCCAGAATTAAGTCTCAGGCTAATTATTTGAATGTATTTCTAAGTATTTAGAGCTGGCGCCATTTACTGGCCCCAACGACATACGGACCAAATTCGGAGAGATGGAGCAAAACGTGAGTAACTCCGACCTCCGCAGTACAGTGACTCAACTGCGAGCACAAGTCCTGTAGTTATGCTCGAAACATTCCTGCAGAGCGGCCGAGTTTAACCTTCTGCGGACGGCAGTAATCCTCCTTGCTTCACACAAAAATAAGGAGGCCAAGTCCGAGAAGAAATGAGGCCAGAAACCTGACGGGAGCTAGAATTCATTCTTTCCGAAACAGAGTTGGCTCCGAACACGGTGAAGAGAGTGACGCCTCTCCTCCGCCGAGAAATGAAAATGATGTCTCCAACTCGGGTTTCTCTCGCCAGGACGATTTGTGTTATCGTCACGAAAACAAAGGTCGAAGAACCAAGGTCACTTTAGCTGAACTGAATACTAGAAACTTTCGATTCAGGAAATCACTTTCCTACTGTAAAAGAGGTATCATCTCGGAACTGGACAAGGCTGAACCAGAAGTCGTGTGTGTAGACACGTTGGCTCCGTCAGGAATCTATTTCGCACGACCCTCGATTTCCTTTCTCATGCGTCGGACCCCATCAGTGTTCTGAGCTTTCCCACAGCTTATAAGCACCCCTCAGACTCGAACAAACTCTCCAAAGGAATCATGCTCCTAGTACTGAGGGCAGTACTCAAAGTGAAGGCATGAATTGCCTACATGGCCGCTGAGCACTATTATGCTGTGGATAACGGCAGCGATCGAAGTATTGAGTCCTGGACCGAGGCCGCACAATGGCTACTGCGTACTTTGGCGACGGATAAGTCCATCCACGAGACCGTATCCCAGACACGCGCCACCTGCCAACGTCAGAACGAAGGCGGGATGGAAGTTGGAGATCGTCTCTTTCTTAAGTACAGTGTACTCGGAGGAGTCTACTCGCAAGGGGACCAGATAGTCCTATACATCGAGGGTCTGCACAACTAGATCCCTGCCAGTGGTAATCGTGACGGACAACTCAGCTCCCGGAGTTTTAATACACTCGAACAAGTAGTGGAGTTAGCCGTCACCCACGGACAGACCGAGCGAGCGCGCGAAATGGCAAGGAAGCCTCAACTGCGTGTGCCAGCATGACCGATAACGGCAAGGCCGCGACAAGGGTCGGTCATGACTGTGACCAGCACGGAGTCAGACCCCTATCAGAGTGGGTCGTCGAACGACTGTGCAAGGTACGACGGCGACCGCATCATCGCCGTCGAGGAAGTAAAAGGATTTGACGCATCGCTGTAGAGATCGAGCTCCGAATGGCCGTCGACATTGGAGAGCGAGGAGAACCACGAGGTGCTGACCGTACTCCCAAACACCAATTATCAGCTACCGCTTGATGCAAGGCCGCAACAGCCGGGGTGATTGGCGTAACAGTTCCCGCTACAAGAGCACGGCTCCGAGGTAGTCAAGGCCACTTGTGTGTTTTCGGCGCAGACTCGGATCACTACGTCCCTGACTGTCCATTCGTGACAGATGAGATGCATGCGATAGCACGGAGGAATGTCGTCGGGAAATCTCCCGCACAAGAACAGAGGCTACCCTCTTACATATATCTCTGAGCGGGCATACCGGCCCCAAATACTCGAGGAAGGTTCCGACCGAGTCGAATGGGCTTCTTACCCAATCAACGGAGTCCTTCTCGAAACGCGCGCGCAGCACGCCGAACTCTGGACAACGTCCAGGAGAACGAGACCCAGGGAAAAGGATTGATGGGCTGATCACCGCAGAACCCGGTTGTCGCAACACAGTGGCACATGCGAGAGGTAACTCCGACACAGCGAGCCTTGCTCGAAAAATCCTTAAGAGACCATATAGTCCGGCAGAGTGGATGTCCGCGGGGAAGTATAACTTGAGTGCAATACTCAGACTCAGGGTGGTGAATTCCCAACTCCAAGCATATATTGGGTCAAGGGCCTACGGTCTCGAGCAGATGGTACCCATTTCAGATACGGGAGCCGGCCCCAACATTAGCAGAGCATCAGCTCTCTCCGAACACTTGCTTCGGCACGTGGAAACAAGTCGATCCCTCGCGAACCTAGTCGACGCGAACGGGAAGTCCTTATTTGTGTCGGGGACACGTTCCCTTACTGCTCAAGTCGGAACTTACAAGGGTCGGACCGCATTCGTGGTGTGCGAACACCTACCGGTGGAGGTACTGTTGGGTTGCGAGTTCATGGAGAAGTACGTGGAGGCAATCCTCCCGCAACACCGAGTTCTGATCTTCAAAGATCAGTGTCAGGTACCAGTGACCAGAGGTCAGGTGGCAACGAAGGAGGACATCTTCTCCGAAAGTAAAACAACAGTCATGTATATGGTTGGTAAAACCGAAATGACCAAAAAGGTTACCGTACCCTCCAGGTCACAGGCACTCATGCAAGTACGCTGTCGACGAAAAGGATGGATATTTCTGGCACCAGAGAACCGTTTCTATGATAAGCGCTGAGCGCTGCCGACCAATGGAATAGCGCGCGGCCGTCCGAATGTTCTGTTCGCTGTCAGGGTCGCGAACTTTTAGCGCACACCTTGCTTTCTTCAAAAACGAGAGGTCATCGGGTATGTGGTACCATACAACAGCGCCCAGACCGTTGCGCTACAGTCTTGCACGACTGGGGAGTAGTCATCCACCACTTCGGAGGAACCCCCAGTTGATTTGACTACTGTAGTCAGTGAGACAGAAACATTACATGATCTTAACCTAGGTCATCTGGAGATGGAGATGCAATCTAGAGTGCGAGCAATGCTCGGAAAGTTTGCCACGACAGGAGACGGAACACTTGGAGAGTTTTAAGTACTCCACTCCTTCTGATCAAATCGATCTCAGGCGTAGACCCTGTTGAAGCCCATCCGGATAGAGCGGGGTCCCAGGCGCGCAAAGATGAAGAAACCCTGGTCGAGCAAATTCTGAATGCAAAGGTCAGGGAACCTACTTCATGGGAATGGGCGAGCGCAGCAGTCTTGATACCGAAAAGCGACCGAATCCGATGCTTTTTCGTTGACGATCGGAATTAAAACTCCGTTACAGTGAAAGGCATCCATCCGCTTCCGCGGATGGATGAATGTCTTGCGACGTTGCGCAATGCCCAAATATTCTCGCCAGTGGACTGCAACAGCGGCTACTGGCAGATCCCAGTCGCACCAGAAGATCAGGGTCAGACCACCTTCACTTCTCCTTCCGGAAGTTACCGCTTTACGCGCATGCCCTTCGGGTTTCGCAACGCACAAATAACGTTCCAACCACAGTAGATATACTACTTTCGAGATTCAGGTGGAAGTCCTATCTCGTATATCTAGACGATATCATTGTCTTCTCTCGGTCAGTAGACAAACACTACAGAGACGTCGAGGACACTTTCAGAATATTTCATCAACCTGCAATAACGCTGAAGCTCAAGAAATGTAGCTTCGTCACACAGTCCTTCGACTGTTGAGGACACGTCATCTGCCATGGATTGGTAGAACCTGCCCCGAAGAATACTTTTGCAATAAGGGAGGCAAAGCCTCCGAAGAATTAGATATACTTGCGGTCCTTTCTGGTGATGTACTACGTCTATAGGCGATTTGTCGAGAACCTCTCGAAAATTGCAAGTCCACTTACGCGCCTCACTACCAAGGAATTCTCTTCCAGTCACCAAAGCTCAACAACCAGCGGCCCACTGCTTCCCATAGGCTTAACATGAATCATACCTCCGCGCCAGTTCTCAGGCTTCCTCGCGAGGGACGGCCTCACACTACTGCCACCAACCGCAGGTATTATAAAATCGGTTGTGCTCCACTGCACGAGCACAATGAGGGTTTGCGACACCCGGTGGGGTACTGGAGTTGAACTCTTCTGCCTGTTGATATGAGTTATTCCGCGTATTGGACGGAACGTCTCGCCATAGTATGGTCGATGACCATCCTCAGGTCGTATTTGGAGAGAACCCATTTCACGGCCTACATGGACCATGAGTGTTTGAAGTGAATACTAAATCTACGCGGGGCTGAAGGTATACTAACCCGTTGGCTCTTACGTCTAGCCGAGTTTGACTCTGAAGTCAAGTAAAAGGCCGGTATCAAGAACAACCCCGCTAGCGCTGTGTCAAGGTTACTTACCAACGGCGGGACAAGCCTGATCCCTTCTGAGGAAATTCCGTGTCGCACAAAAGAATTTGAGTCTGGGAAGAACTTCTCCGGTAATAGCACAAGCGGTACGCGCCAAGTGGCTGTGCTGGACATCCAGCGGTTCTTGGCCGTCTGGTTGGAAGAGTTAATTCCCGAACAGGAGCACGACTCCTTCTGCCAAAAGAATTGAGCAGAGCTCGATGGCGACTCAACTTCGCCCTTCACTGAAGACGATTGCGGTCTGCTAATAAGAGTATCAACTCTCGATGGAGCACATCGAGTAGTGGTGCCAGTCACGATACAGGAGCGTGTGATGGACCTCTACCATTAACCAACTCATGCGGGCCACCCTCGGAGTCGACGGATGTACTACACCCTCAGAAGAAACTTCTACTGGCCGAGGATGAGCTTCGACATATACCAAGTGGTACGAAAATGTGGGAGCTGCGCTCCAGAAACTATGGAGCTGTTGAAACGTGCTTCAAAGATGAAGCTGTTCCCGGCGAATGCGCCGGTAGAATCTGTCGCAATGGACATATCAGGGCCGCTACCCCGAACATCACGCGGAATCGATCACATCGTGGTTATCTGTGACCGATAATCCATGCTGACGCACTGTCTCCACATGCCGAACCCGAACGCGACAAGCTTTTCGACTACATCCTGAGGGCACTGGGCGTTCATGTACGGCCCGCCAGTGTCACTGTTGTTAGACGACGGAGGGGAGCTCAACTCCAAGTTTTTTTCAAGCGGGTTTTTATTCCCTTCCACGTAAAGAACATGTACACCACTTCCGACCATCCTCAGACCAATGGTCAGCTGGAGCAGTTCAACAGGACAATAGTGTCTGCACTCCAACTTTATGTCCCAGAACGTCAACGCGATTGGGATCAACACGTCGACATTCTTACATATGGGTACAAAACCCAGATCCATATTGTCACAAGCCTCTGTGCTTTGAAGCTTGTACTGTCTCGGGCCCCACAGCCAGTCACCAGTGAGAAATGTGCGACGATGAACCATTTGCTCCCGGCACAGTAGAGGGAAAGGTTTCTCCGACATATGAACAAGTTGTTCAAGCACGCGACCGACGCGTCCACATGAGCGCAAGCGCGGTACAGAAAGGACTTTGGCTAACGCATGGCAACAAGACGACATCCTACGGTGGGTAGCTAACTGTATCTGCGGCGCCACATGTGTCGAGAATGAACGAAAGGTAGTAAACCCCAAAAGAGGTTCGAAGGGCCGTACATGGTGCAGGAGGTCTTTTCCGGCTACAACACTGTCGTCATCAGCAAGTAAGGCATGGAATAACGACTATCATTGAGCCGAGGTGTCAGAGCCTCTAACCTCCAGTTACTACGTATAAGATCTACCGACGTTCCTCCACAGAATCAGAAGCCCCCCCACTTCACCACATAACCCTTAATACAATCGGACAGCCCGAACAAGATTTGCGAACCAATGACGAGGAATCTTCGCAGCCCCACGGAAATACAGACTCCCAGCGGGGATATGGACTCGAAGAGATAGTCGGAGACGAAAACGAGCCCAGCGGGAAAATCTTCTTCCGAGCCCGATGGATGGGCTATAACCTCGAAGAGGACACATTAAAGCCACCAATCCATCTCCCACGGAATGCCGTACGCCGGTACTGTCGAGCGAACGCATTGAAACCCCCTGGTGGAAGCAAGAACGCACGTCCAATACTTAGAGAAAACTCTCACGAGGACGCCCACCTTTTTGGAGCGGGGTGCACCAGATGGCGTGCTTAACTTCAGCTCTTGGATGTAGCACATGAACTTGGCTTAGAACGTTCTGGGCGATGGAATATCGGCCACATAGCAAGCTCCGCTTGGATACGAAAAAAGGCACATGACCTCAGCTCCGCAATTCTCACACATTACAATGAGAAAATTATCAAACGGAGGCATGACGACAACAAGATCGGGACCCAATCCATGCTATTCAGCCAGAACTCAGATAGTCGAGGGAGATCGACGAGGTGAATGAAGACTACAGTGATCGGATTATCAAGCAGTCAGACTCCAGCTCAGAGTGATGCCCGTGACGGCGAAGGGACAAGATTCCGAGACAAAGAAAGGGGCGAAATTTAGGTCTCGTAGGGCAACATAACGAGATGACGACGAGCTGGCCAACATTACAAAAGAGCACAGCTCTGACTCTCTACGCGAGTCTGGCTCTTCCTCGATATAGCCGTACACAGTATCCGTAGTGTCCAGTGGACTTGCAGGCACGCTGCCTGCCACAGGAACATCAGGTTCGGCGACTGGAGCAGGCTCGGAGACCTGTGCAATCGGATAATCTGGCGCCAGGCGACTCATCGGTGCTTCTGCACTTGTTATGCCCGCACCCTCGAGGATGTCGGCAATTGGCTTTGACCGCGAAGGGCTTCCTGTCGACGACGGCCTATCCCGAGAATTCTCGATGAATGAGCCTACGCTCAGACTCACACGCGCAGTTACGTACGGACGACGGCGTCTAGTGTATTGTTTACCACCCGCAACACGGGCGTCTGCGTCTCGACTCAATACGCGGTGCTTTCGCGAATGTTCCGGCACGACTCCGAGGTCACGATTATTAGGATCCTTATATGGTATGTAGTACTTGGAGGGCAGGTGTTGACACCACTCCTCTGCGTCAAAGGAGACCCAGTCTCCACTTCTACATACCGAGGTCACATAACCAATAGCTACAGGAGTGACACCTCCGCTCATTGGGCACTGCAGCGTCCTTGGATACTCCGGAATAACTCCATCTTTTGGAATATTTTCCACCGCAGCTCAGTCCATGTACCCAATCAACGCGAGCAGAGAACCCCACGATGCTGCCTCATGGTGCCTTGTGAAGCAAATCAGAGAAATCTTTCCTACTGTGCAAGGCAAGGATATCCTGCCAAACCGGCATAGGAGACCAACGCAGCTGACCGCCAGGCGCCTGGTAAGGTAGACGCGTGGCACAGCATAGGTCTCAATGCGAACGAAGAATCAGAGAGAACATCATGGAATGGGAGCAGTCCGCTGCGCGACCCCCCGACTCCAAGTAAATCAGCACGGACGGATTAGGATGGAAAAATCCGTACGAAACTTCGACTTCCAGCCACCGTCCCCGCAGCAGGGCAAACCGTCCGCGCACAGTGCCATTATCCATGAGAAGAGCATTCACGTTCTGCGTAGAGACAAATTTCTTAAACTGATGCCGGCGGATTCTCTCCGTGCACCGCCTTTTCAGACGGAAGTAAGTTTCCATTTCGGCCTTCAGGCCTCGGAGGGAACGGGAAGAGCCCAAGAAGGAGCCATCTTCACCTGTTACAGACGGCCGCTGGACGAATTTATCCCCATGTACATCGGAGTGCACGACTGTGGGAGCCGACAAGTCTCATTCAAACAGATCATCGTGATCCTCGAAGCACGAAAGCGTTTGATCAGTATTGCGAAGATGAAGTTCCGACGGTACACCGTCGTAGACGCAGAGCGTCTCAGACTTTCCGAGAACTGCGAAAGATACCGTCGGGAACTCAGATACTCGGGTCGTAGTAGTTCCTGAGCTGAACTCAGGAACGTGAGCCCCGCGGAGAAAACAGACGAACCCGACGTCCAGGTGAGACCGCACCGACGCGACGTCCAGATTTACAACATTGTAATCACTCACTCGCAATTGACCGTACCTCAAACGGGCAACATGCTCCACGGAGAAGGCGGTAACACGCATCTTGCCTTCGTGCTGCAAGTCTGCCACTCGAAAGTCAAAGTACTCCTTGAGTTCATAGGTGGAAAGCACCGCGGTGTCGATGTAGTTTTCGACGTATCGAGAAGTAACCTCGCGCTCATCAATGCGAGCAATCCCGCTCGGAATATTAGAGGTCAGCCACTGATGCGGCGAAAATACGCACTTCTTGTCCTGACCCTTGCGATGGCCTCTGCGAGAGCCCTCGAGTTGCATCGACTGGTAAGCCTCCGAGATCAGCCTTGTTTCCGCCTGCCACACCGGAAGCGGGTCGGAGTGAGCAGAGTCCCACGGCGCTCCGGCAGCAGCATTTATCGCTCAGCTGACCTCATCATCATCGTCAGACGCTGAACCTCTCACCGATAGCTCTACAGTAGCCGAGTCCAACTGTCCCGCATCCGCAGCACTGCTCCTACCCCTAGCGCCACCAGCCACGTGAATCATGAGCATACACGCAGCTACGGACGAATGGTCCGACATCATGAGCGCAGCCCGGAAGCACGAACAGCAGTCTTTACCATCGCACTCGCCTACGGTCGGAAAACCGACGACAATCCGGGCAGTAACCCATGCGGAAATCAGAACAAGCACTCAGGCCGTGAAAACGAAAACGGGTAGCGACTCTAACTGGGACAGTACAAGAGATCCAGACTGTACAGTCTTCTACGAACGAAAGATCGTGGGACTGTGACTTCTTCAGGGGGGGTTTCTGAACCGCACTGTATTATGGGGGCAACTTTCGCCCAATGAGGTTTACTCTAGTGGCGATATGCCGCCAGCGCCGACTATGTTACAGCCAAGGCTCTGCGCGGCGCGCCGACCGGTCGCATTCCGACGTATCAATTCTCTAACTCTCTTGATTTGTTACCAACTACTTGTATTTCCGATTATTTGGATTATTATGATTTCTTCGAACTTGAGCCAGAATTAAGTCTTGAACCAATTATTTGGTTGTACTTCTATGTATTTAGAGTCGGCGCCATTTACTGGCCCCGACGGTACACTTCGCATGTATACTGATTGTAGCACTAAGTCCGCGCGTTAAGTACTAAGGCAGCGTTGTGGTGGCTTACTGTTAGGCGGTCTGGAGAGCTCCATTCTTTCTTGGATCGAGCTGCCTACGCTCACCCACGGATGACTTCGTGCGGTCGGGTCAAAGGCCATTTTGCTCGCTCGCACGGAAGCGGTCGTCCCCGTTGCAGGGCCTATCTAACGCTTCTTCGACGACAATTCTCCATTTTGTGTTGCGACACGCGGACAGGCTTTAACCCATGACGTCAGCAGCGCCAATACGGAAGCACCGTGTATCGTCCGGATTTTCGCCCCGCACGTCGCAGGAATCCTCCCTCTCGGCCCCTCGTCCCTCGCGATTCACGACCCTGAGCTCGAAGATTTCTTTCTCCTGGTAGCTATAGAGCACTTCCAAAGAGCACGGAGCGTAATGCTGTGATTTGAACGCACGCTCACCTTCCGACGGAAGAGTTCCTACCCTTCGCTCCGATCAACAGTCCTTTGTGCTCGATCTCCGATCAGGTGCCGACTAGCTCAACGGTCGCGAACTCTGAGGGTTCTAAGTATAGCCCTCATAAGCGAGTGCGCCGCACGTTGAAGAGCGAATGCGCATACCCACGCCCGAAAGAGTAAGCCCGAGAGCGATTCTGACACCACCGCCGACAGTCATCGATCCATTGGAGGACTATTGGCGTCCTGGACTGGCGATTACCCCGTATCCCCGGAGAAGTCTCGCCTACGTGCTTTGTGCCAAGCACAGAATATTGGGTACCACTAACTCCTATCACGCCACTATTGGCAAAATGGTCGCTGTTAGACAGCTGATCTCCCAAGATCAAAGCTTCGTCTGCTGCCAAGGGTGACAAATCCAATTCCGAGCAGCAACTTGTGCACCATCCGCCCGAACCTGCAGTAGGGAAGTGTCCTACATGTGTGCTTCTGTTCGAGATCGAGAACCGGGTGCGTGTCCGGAGGAAACCTGTACTGGAAGAGGTTGCATGTCTCCAGGAAGGAAGGAAGACGTTACAGGGAGGGGCTGCTGACCATATGTTGCGGCTGAGCGTTGAAAGCTCGTGCCTTAACCAGCCTACCCATCTGGACATTGGGGGCGGCTTTCTTCTCAACCTTGGCCACTTCTCTGCGGAGAGTGAGTATGCCCCTTGTGGTCTCTGTGGCAGGGAGGAGACAGAACAAGTGAGAGAACTTGGGTGTATATCAGGGAGGTGGCAGGGCTGGATGGTTTTTGCTATACAGCGAGGGCCAAAAAGTTTCTTTGCCTTCCCTATGTCGTAACTATAGGTGATGAGAAACATTAGACATTTACAGATCTGGTGGGAGCCGTCTGAGCGTGTCAAACTTTCGACGCCTTTGTGATAGAGAGCCGATGGTAGTGAGTACAGGGCAGAATGTGGTATGTTGGTTTTAGTCTGTGGTGCGCATATAGTCGATACGGTGGATATAACAATAAAGCCCCTCTCGACCAATGTATCGAAGATCTCCGGAAAAAGATCGCAACAGTAGGATGCTGGTACATTAGGCATCATAGACGAAAAGGAGTAATACGGTTGAGGCGAGTGGAGTGTGCGTTGTAAATAACGACAGCGCTGTCCATAAGCGCTGCAGCGGGACTTATTCCTGTCAACCTGTACACCATCTGCGCAGCAAAGGTTCCCCGACGTCGCCGTGTCAACGGTGAAACCCTCGAACTTGCTGCTTACGCCTTTTCCGCTGACACCTTACTAATTTTACCTGTCCGCGTCAGTCTGCAAGCGATGGGCGAAGATTTGCGTTTTGCGCTGCCGATGGCCACTGGAATAGCACTGGTTCGAGAACCATGTCCTAGCTTCCTAAACTTCCTTTCAGATCATCCAGACTCGGTCCCATAAGTAGGCAGGCCCAAAGGTCGTGTCAATGTCGTCCAAACCACGAGTTGCAGAGAAATCTCGATAGTCAGGTGCATTCTTGACGACAGCGACTGTGACGGAGCAACACTGTTCTATAGAGCGAATATAGCTCCCGAGGAGCGCGAGAGCGCAGAAAGGCTCCCCCATCATCGGAATGGTCTTGCCGGCGGTAGGCTGGGCGACGTGCATTTTCATTGCGGCGACGGAAACCGCTACAAACTGTGTAAAAGATTCGGTCTTCCTCGTGATCGTCTCAGCATCAGATCGAAATAAGAATGAGGGCCAGGAAACCAGAGGAGCCCGTCGTCGACCTGAAGGAGCGCCGTCCTCCCGTCAGTCAGAGAGATGTGGGGCGAATAAATCTGACAGGGAAGTAGGGAGGAGATGGGCAAATTTTTCTGGCTGTATGAGACACTACTGGTCATACCCCGAAAGGAATATCGTACCGGAAGGCCAGTGAAAGTACTCTAGAAACTTGCAACGTTGATTAAACAGGTGCAAAGACGGCTTTAAATAGAAGGACGCGCGGAAAGACCCGTGGATCGGAGGGCTACAACGTTTTTCACTGGTGGAACTTTCGTCTTGGAATCACTGAGTACAAGATAACACGTCCGCTCTTGAGCATTCCCCCATGCACAACATCAGAAATAAGTCTCGTGTACGATATAGTTGTCATGTTGGAAGAAGGGCATGGCATTCAACACGCACTCATGTTAGTGGCTGTACGAATAACAGAGTATCATCTATTCGCTGACAACTACTTCAATCAAAACCGACGAGCGAAAAACAATGACACTGCAGTTCTTCGCATTAGTATAATCTGGAACTTTTTGAGCGGTCGACGGGAGCTTCAAAGCATGCTGGCGATACTCTGCAACGCAAGAATCTGTAGCAGGCGTGACTCATACGCCAATGTCGCGAGATGCCACTCGATCAGATCTGGTCTGGTACCGTGACGTCAACGAGAATCACTGCGCAACATCAGAGTTTTCATTGCCATGCGGCGGCGTCGGTGTGTGAGCAGCGCGACGTTCATCACGTGCGACAGCTGTAAGTCACTCGTTCACTCCCACATCCTCATCACATGGGGCTGGGAAGTGCTCGACAAATACTGCACCTTTCGCGGTACGGGAACCTAACAAACTTAGACCGAAAACTCACTACTCCCAACTCGATGCGCACTAGTTGTACATTTGGGTCTGCGTAAAGAGTCGTCACAGAGCAGTAAAATTAGAGGGTGACTTTCAATTTTCGCATTTCGTCATTGAGTGTAACTGTACCACCGACGTTCCCGGACTGTAGTTTTTAAGGTCATTATACTACGTCGTACTTTCGAAGACTGCAGTACGGTGAGGGATATTCCTAGATCGGGACGAGTAGTCAGACGAAGTACGAGTCTTGTAATACCAAACCTGTACGTCCGCTCAGGGGAACTACGATGCTGGCAATACCAAAACCGGATGCTCACCTATCAGAGGTCTAAGTTTAGTACTGCTAGACCTGTAACTGCAATCTATCTCGTAGACCACGGATGGTAATAGAATTTGTGGCGCACCCAGCGGGCACATGCGTCCATTTCCAGATAAGCAGACAAGTTTGGCTCGCGAAGGCTCGGCTACGATGTGTAGTTGCAGCTTATAGGTTGTCCCGACGTATGTATACAAACTCTGAAGGACTGGTGTACAATTAGTTCCTCCCTCTTCTTTGCTTCAATCTCAGACGTCCTTTCGGAACATTCTGATACATACCATGACAAAGCGTGCTTTAATACACTTGTACCCTCGCATTAATCCGATAAAGGGCTGTGCTGAACAGAAAAATTGCCCTTGAAGAGTGCAGCGACGAGGCCGACCGATGTTAATTTCAACAAGGTATATCCAACCAAATTGCGAAACACCAATTTCAGAGTAGCTTCGGTAACATGGACCTCAACACACGATCTAGATGTCCGCCACACTTGATACTAACATATCCATATGCGATGTGAAAGCTGTTCTTAACTACGGCCACAGGAAGATGAAACAGGTAGTTCCGAATCGGCAGGCAATCTCTCTCTATTCTCGATGTCAACCGGTGTCGCTTACATTTTCACTATGCCTTTAGTAGTTCTCCGGCTCGATGTGAACACGACCGATGTTTTTGTAGCCGATATCAAACTGTTTCACCGTACTGCTTATTCCTGACCGCCTATTCGTCTCCCAGTGTCCGGTACCCTTACAAAAACGTTCTTTTACCGTACGAAATAGATCTAGCACTACTGCTGTAATCGCGGGAAATCTTACACATGATGCATGCCACGAAGTAACGAGGTATATATTCTGAAAATTGACGGCCTGGAGGAGCATGTCATGAGACGTTCCCTTCTCCCAAATCGATCGGAGAATTTCGCAACTCTGTCCGTGTTATGAAGTCCGCAAGAGTGTTTTGAGGCGGGCTATAGTGTCGATGCCATTTCTAGCGAATTAGTGTTCTGGTTCGAGAGATGACATCGAATCATATATGTCACCCGGTCAGCTTTCAATTCCTGCACCCAACTGCTGTGTTCAGCTCAATCAAGTATCTCGTTACCGATCTCTCTCATCGAGTTTTATGATTATTATCTCTATTTCCAGCAGGATATGATCTCGAAGTCCTACGTTGAGACAGAACTCATGCCAGGCTGCCTTTGCTGCTAGCAATGCGCCCATTCCAATATTGATACTGTACTGATATCGAGATAGAACTTCGGTTCAAGGAGAAAGATACATTTTCTCACCTGGGAGTTTTCAGGATGCCGGGTTTGTCATGTGACAGCCCCACTAGAACTGAATGCGTTTGACGCATCCTAGGTTGCATCACGTACAGCTCGGTGCCAAAGTGCTACCCAACCCGTCCTGATTCCATTAATCAAAACTGGCGGCTGTGAAATTGTATCGAAGTAGCCTTGACGACAAGGAAAGTCTTATTCCCACGGACTATACTGATTTATTTTTTTTGACTAAGGCACCATTCACACTGACAGCGTCTTTTGTCGAACTGGCATATTCAGTGCGTAAAATCAGACAGACCTCAGCTCTCAGCGGCACTGGACCTCATCGGTCAGTATACTTTACATGTGATTGTACACACGCATAACGTAGTGGTGCGCACTACTTTCTGACACGTGATGTTGTCCTATGTCTGAATGTCGAGCTTCTAACTAGAACGGAGTAGTCAGGGCGTGGCACAAGGCCGCTATCTCAGGATAAAATCGAAACCTAGAAACTTAGGTTTTGTATAGTAGCCTGCACTGTTTCATGATGCTGCATGCTGCAAAGATTGCTCTTCTATTTTTCGTCATTTCCGAATGTTTCGACGCAAACCAACATAAACCGCACCGTCACAGTCGCTAATCTCGAAATATGTAGAATATCAGAGTGGGTTCGCGTCTAAATTTATGTTTGCTGTATCACTGCCCACGTCTCTGTGTATCCAATTGGTACAGTCATTAACGGAACGCATGCTGGCTCATTGTGCATTTTTTCTTCGAAGCATACGCGCTGTGAAAAGCATTCCGATGCCAGAACAGCATCACTTACATCGATGGAGACGAGAAGTTAGACGGGTAGGCAGACCCGAAAACAAAACATCTGTGTTTCTGGAAATGAATAGCGAGTTGTACCGGATGGAGTACGACAGCTACTGCTCATAGGATATTTAGCCTCATGTCCGGCCAAATTGCCTCATATGAAGCCAACTTCGAGGCCTAAACATTTAATCATTAGAAGTTTTTTTTGGCTTCTTCTTCTTGACCAAGCGAGGCCCCATAGGGCTCACGTTTGTGGCAGGCTAGATCTATCCGAATTCACCGACAGCAGGAGCGAGAATTCCGTCGAATGTCTCGAAAAGTCACCAATTTTCAAAAACCACACCTCCAACTTCGGCCCCCCGTCGCATCGTTGGAACCCGAGTTCTAGCTCGCTCTCGCCTCGGAGCCTCGGTCTCCGAATGTCGGCGGATGCCTGATGCCAACCGGAAGGTCAAGATATAATCTCGAGAACCGTTACAGATGTCAAGAAGTCCAACGCCAGCGGCAGAAATGTAACCGATGTCAACGTCAGCTGAGAGCTTGCCGACGGTATCAAGGTGTTGTCAATGCGACTGAAAAACACCAAAACAGAAGAGAGTCCAGAAAACGCCCCTAAAATAGGAATACCAAACGCTCCTCTGAGCTCTGAAGAATTATTGTATCACTCAGGCAGGTCCGATTCGGATAATGACATCGACCTCGTCACACCTATGGGTAGAAAATGTGACGATGTCACGAAGAGTACAAGCCGAGATGCATCTGGCGAGCCTGTTGAGTTCAACGGTGCATTGTGGACTCGTGCTGAAGTCACACTAGAGATAAATGGCTTTATTTGCACGAAGCCTCGGAAGGTCATGGATACAATCGACAAGATTGTATCTAAGAGCTTCTACCCTGCATGATTGACCCAGTTGGACTACTTCATTTCAACGTTCTCGCAGCATCATCTTAATTGCACGGTTGTGTGGATGAACAGGGAACTGGAAAGCAAGTGTTTCGACACAACAAGGAAAGGTGCAATTTCGTGTTTTTCGCGGATTCTGGTCCTGATGACAAGATTCCAGTTCAGCAATCAGCGCCCGATGTGGAGCAAAATACGGAGCAGCAAGAACTTCCCATCTGCGCGTTTTGGTGACATAATGCCTCGTAACCGTTTCGAGCAGCGCCGCACCTGCATCGCATTTTCCGGAGCCGCAAGCAGCGCTGAGATTACGAATCCGAGATGGAACCTGGTCAAAAGGTTTGGTCGATGCAAATAATGATCATTTGGCCACTAAAGTCAAGCGGTCTCACCACATGTGCGTCGATGAGAATATGTCAAAGTGGCACGGGCCAGGGGGAGCTGGATTTCTATTGGCATTCCACACTACGTATCACTCGATTGCAAGCCGAAAAGTGGATGTGAAGTGAATTCAGCATCTTGCAGTTTTAGTGGCATCATGATTCGTCTCGAGCTAACATTTTCAGCATATGATAGTGTCCACCAACAGTTCGAGAGCATCCAAAACCACGGAACATCGGTGCTCCTCCGACTGGTTGACCCATGGTTTCACACGGACAGCGTCATCTGTGTTGACTCGTATTTTGCATCGGTTGTGACAGTTAAAGTGCTTCTTGGCGACGCCGTGAAGCTTACTGTTGTTTTCAAGACAGCCAGAGGGGGATAACCTGCTGACTGCCTTTGAGGACTGGAAACAGCTGAAAGGGGTTCCCACGTCACGAAGGACAATAACAAGCCTAACTTCATAGCCGCCATACGTTTGTACCAAGATACACGCTCTTTCATTACCTGCACTGGAACAACCTCGGCTGGTGACTACATATACCGTGAGAGATGAAGATCCCGTGACGGAAACCCTCAACTGGAAAGTATTGAGATTATCATTCGAAAAAGGTATGAGAACTGCTATGGAACATGCTCCCAGGTTGACAAGCATAACCGCTGTCGTCAGGACGCCCTATCGCTATAACAGAAGATCGAGGTCAAAGATTGGGCGATGAGGTTGAACACCTCTCAGCCGGCTATCTGATTCGCTAGCTCATGGAAAATTCACTCGGGATGCCAAAAGAGTCGAGTGTAGACTCGGCACGATTTCTGCTTCAAATTGGCAGATGGACTAATCGATAACGGTGTGGATCGAGCTTGGCAGCCTCGCAGGAGGTCTGTCGCTGAAACCCCGAATGACAACATGGACTTTGACAGCGGGTTCGGGGTCCATCTAACCCCCACAAAGCATAGACGTCTGTTTTCTGACGGAACATCATCCAAAGCGGATTGTCAATCTCGCTTCGTTTCTGTAGAAATACAAAGAAATCGAAATTTACATCTTCAGGATGTTTTGGAAATATTCGCCGAGAAGTTTATATTTGTCATCCTGAAACTGGCAGGGATTTTTTTAAGCAGCATGTGCAGGAGTTTCATGGTTTCAAATACGAAGTAAATGAGGAGTACAGTTCGAAAGGTTTCAGTAGTACGGGAAGTGAAGTCTGAATCTCATGTTGGTGAGCTGTTCTGATTAACGTCGTAGTTCTCACTTCTAAATGTCTACCAAAATTCAAAAAGATTCTATAGCCCCCAACATTTCTATCCGCCTCATAAGACTTCCCCGATTTCATTGCGTCGCTATGGAATACCTCTTCATAAACTGTCACCGTATGCCATATTCTGTTCAAGTGGGCTCTTTAAAAGACTCTTGAAACACAACTACTTCGGAACCTGTCTAGTCCTCACAGAGGATTCCGGAGCGCAAAGGCGCTCAGCGAGAATCGCACTCGCGGATAGATGCTCTCCCAGGAGCCCGGAGACCACTGGACTAACTCGTCGCAGTTAGAAAAGTTGTAGAAAGTTTTCGACTTGAACACGAAGGGGCAGAAGGTGGATGGTAGAGCCAGTACACCGCTCAAATCTGATAAATATTTGAAGGTTTAATACATTTACTGCGGTCACTATTTTGACCTCATATCAGGCTAGATTTAACTTGACATGAGGCAAGCCTCGCTGTCAGATAGACACTAGTATTACCCGTGGTTTAATGCACATTTTGCAGGTCGAGTTGTACTTCTCCTAGACCCGGACTTACATCAGGGGGATGTCCGAGTCGAGTAGCATTGGACCCGGACTTCCTCCTGGTGGGCATCCAGGTTTAGTAATACTCGACTCGAGCGTCCAATTGGTGGACATCCAAGTCAAGAAATGCTAGCTAAAATAATACCCCATACGGAAGTCTTCCATGCATTTATACTGTGTGGCGTACCGCGACGTTCGGAGGTGCCTCCCTATCTATAATGCACTACAAGTACACTTCTTGGTATGCCGGGCGGGGTACTGCTGTCTATCGAACCTATTAAAGCGAGCCTGGATATCCACGACGTGGCAGACGTCCGGCCTAGTTTTACTAGATTTTCGTATTGCCATATGCACACTAATTGTAAAGTACCTAGACAGATCTACATTCCAATTTCCAGATCGCAGTACCATCCACAGTCTGCTCCCTGTGCTCCGATCCCAGCGACAGGTACTCTCGAAATCGCAACTCACCTCGCTTGGCATACTCCTGTATGACCAGAGCCCCTAACTCGCCACACCTTCGTCCCAGCTTACATGAACAAGAGCCGCCAGCGATCTAGGTACATGGTCTTCTCCGCTTCCGGCGACCCACACTCCCCGCATCGCATTGCACTGCCCAAGTTTGGGCACTCGTCAACGACATATTACCTCCTGCACGACCTTTCTTTCAGGTTTTTCCACCATATCACACCTTCACCCAAACTCCCATCCCCTCTCCACCACTAGCTGTGTACACTCCCCGCACGGCACCGCATACCGTGCGTCTCGCCACTCTTCCACGACGACGCACAGCATGCCCATCACCCGTTCCGGTTTGTACCACCACGCTCCATCCTCACTTCCAATTCAGCGCCCTCTCCATCTCTAGCGCCCCACATTCCGTGCACCGTCTTTTCCTCTATATACATCGCCATTCTACAACGAGATTGTACAAAACGTCCGTCCTCCGTTCCGTTTTGTACCACCGAGTACCACCATCACACCTCTTCCCTCGCCCTCTCTACTTCCGGCAATCTACACTCTCTTCATCTCGTTGCCCCTTATATGTCTATCCACCCTTCAACGACGCTACACAAGACCCCCGCTCCCAACTCCGATTTGTACCACCACTCTCGGCCATCACCTTCACTACGTCAACTTCTCCATCCCCCACGACCGCTACTCTCCTCGTCAAATCTCACCCCCCCTGTCTCGCTACCCTTCAGCGACGCCACACACTCCGCCCAAACGTTGTTACAGTTTGCACCACCACGCCCCACCCCCACCCGCCCGCCCTAACCAAGTCCACCTCCAACGACTCATATTCCACGAATCGCATCGCAGACCACAAGTCCCGGCACTACCCAATCGCACCACTCATGCCCACAACCCTCCATTTCGATCTCGCACTTGCACATGACAAAGTCGTGCTGCTCGCCTACGCACCCTGTCGCATAACTACAAGAAAGAGACAGTCGCGGGGTGAACTTTGTTGACGTGAGGGTACCTGCCCGGATCTGAATAGGTCGAGTTCCGCGTCACTGCGGCGTAAACGTTTTCTGCAGCAGTTTCTTGCGTTGCACAGATTGGTCCTTGTGTATCCAAAATACCGTAGACCGCACGACACTTTGAACGTAGTTCAGTCATGGGTATTTCAATATCATCGTCCTTCGATTCTCACCTCACCTCTCATTGCGGTAGCAGTCAGCAAATATATAATCCTCTTCTGTCCACACAGCCCAGAACGCAGGCGGATGTCGAACGGCTAACCCGTCCTCCACCGTTTTCACTCCCGTGTACACAGAGCCTCTCATGAGCCTGGTGTGTATGGGAGTGCTGACGATTGGTACTGTCGGCTTCTACTTCGTAAGTACCGGAAGGCAGCTTTGCCGCTCGAAAACATCGAAGCTTTCCGCCTCCTCAACCCTCCCGCCGGCATTTCGCATTGCAGCCTTCTTCGTGTGTGTTCGGGATACGTTGCCAGTCTTGGCGCACTTGCAAGGTCCTACCATACCGCAGATCAGGGGGTGGTGTAAAAGCTGGTGTTTGGATTTGAATACCTCCACTTTGGGAGGGAATAGGAATCGGCTATCGGGAAACCAGCTGCCCAATGGCGACCACATCGCGAAAGATGACGTCGCCAGGCTGAGTCAGGCTTAAAAATCCGTGTTTGGCACAAAGCGATCGGGGGAGTTTTTTTTTAGGGCACGGAGAAATCGCCGGTCACGGATGACAATAGTCCGCAAAGGGATCGACATGTTTGGGAGGTTGAGGAAAAAGTGCTCCCGGGCGTGCTCTCTCAGACTCAGGTATGCGCGGTCACTCTTGAGCGAGCAGAACAGTTGCGTTTGAGGAGTTGTACTCCGAATCCCCAGAGTCCAAGACTGTTGAGCAAGTCGGCAGCTGAGAGAAGACCAATTAAGAAAGATCGTCTGTCCAACTGGAAAAACTTCGGGCATCCGTTGGAAGGTGAGACTTTCCTTGAAGGACCGGCAGACGGCCATGACTATTCACAGGCGCGAAACAGCCACCTACAGAAAGAAACCCCCGCGCCTGGCTTTGCACATCTGAAGGACAAAAAGGCCGACAATGAGGCAGTTCTTGACCATAGGGGCGTGAATCCTGGTGATAGAGCATGCTCTGGTGTTCGTGCTACACGCAACGTGGGTCGGTGGCTGGTCGCATATCGCACCAAAAGAAGGAGAAGTGTCTCGGAAGGAGGTTTAGCTCGACCCTGCCACGCGGACGATCACGTCCGTGCGCAGAATCCAACTGGCTTTCGGCCCCGTTGCGCTCAGTTTAATGTGAGTGAAAGAGGGCAGCTCGGTCGACGAGGGAATGTAGCTATTTACACCGACTAGGAACAAGCCACCACCACGCTGGCTCGCCATTTTACATTTGTAATTAGAGCTATCACTGAAGTACATACTAAATCTACTATCGGTGCTAATTAAAGGCACTAATTGTAAATAGTTAGGGGTATGACCGATTATTTGCGCCGAGAACTATCTCTAGCTGAAGGTAGAATAAATCAATCTATCAAAATAGTTAGCATTTCATGAACACAGTTACAGAATTGACTGGTCGCAACGCAACTCGTCGACACACCACGCACAGTCTGCTTTGTTCTGTGGTATGCCTTTTTCTGTATTCTGCCCCCGTGGCTTACTCGACCTTGAGCAAAGCTCAGTGACCCATACTTGTCCCCAGAATGCAGTGCGATACAACACTCCATTTCCAAAGATGAGCGATAGTGTCCCTTTCGAGCACAGTGACTGGTCAAGCTTGGCCCCGCTTCTCGGGAATGCTCGCATGCCGGACAGCTTTCTGTCCACTACGAAGATGACGTCATTCATTATCAACCAGCGGTGCCTCTGCTTCCTGTACTCCCAGTTCCGTTAACGCGGATACCGAGGCGACCTCGAATAAGACCGACCTTCTCATTACATCTGTTGCAGCTTTTCTCACCAAGTGGACAGGTTCTGCGTCCTGCAGACGGCTCGCAACGTCATCTCTATGCCGAGGGACCCTGACCTCTCTCTTGCGCGCTTCGGAATCCAAATTCGCTCTTTGAAAGAGCGCCTCTCCTTCACACTCGCTCTCATACGGAAAAAGCCTCGCCACCGGGGCTCTTCCGCAGCCCGTATGCTGGGTCACAGCTGTACGTCCCTTGGAACTGCCTTCTTCCGGGACCCTGCCAAGATTCTCCGAAAAAAGTTAGTGCAAGCAAACGCGGGGTCTTGCTTATAGCCACCTTGCGATGAACCTTCGCGAATCGAAACCCATCTCTTCGCTCATCTCCTGCAGTCTCACGTACACCACAAACTCTGGCAAGACCTCAACGAAGAAGTTGTGTGTGACGAGCTCGACGGTGGCATGTGGGATACCAGCACATCGGGCAGCCACCAGTCCGTATGATCTCTGCAGATCTACACGCAAAAATCCCCTACTGAACTTAAACATTAACTCACTGGTACCTAACCCGCGTAAGAAGTGGCAGATAGCACGACTGCTGCTCCCATGCGTCAGGCTGGTGCGTGCCAGGAATTAGACATTCTGTTGTATGGTGGAACCCAAGCGCAGTGTCTGAACCCTTCGAATTGCAGTCCGATTTCAGTGGTGAGAGGGGTGGCGACTGGCCAATGAACGAACACATGAGCAGATGGATGTCCGAGATCGGATCTCAAAAATAACATCTATCTGCTCACATATTTTCACATGGATAAGTCGATACCCTTGCCATTACTGACATCCGACCCTTCTTAGAAATCATTTACTTTCGAGCCCCATAAAACACACGTCTGAAGCTTCTCTTTGACATAGACCCACGCGTCATTTTGTTTCTACGCTTCTTGTATTGTGTCTGACACCTGACTGGCACAAAACATCCGCACTACTCGACCTGCGGGCATCACTTGTCGCACGGCTACAACAATGGGGACGCGAGTTGTTGGCTTCTGCGCCCCTTTCGTCCTTCTAAGCGTAGGTGGCCATATGGAGCAGGAAGAAAGTTACTCAGTATGAAACGAAAAGAAGTCAAATTTACACGTCTATAGTTTGATGTGAGTACTAACCTTTCGTCCTAAACCACGCCATGCCAGATACATGACTCCGTGCGCGCAGTACTAGTCAGTGACGGGAAGATGCGTATACAGGGCTTTACTACGCAGACGCAATTCGAAGGATGCTGTACGATGCTAGTCCCACGATGCAATCGAATGCCTGATTCCTAGCACGCACCAGGCTGACGCTGTCCGCCAGCACTCTTGCAAGCTACCCCTCATTCTCCATATGAAAAGAAAGTGATCGTTTACATGCTGGCATGCCGACTGCACTGCCACCGAAGTCAGCGTGGGAGCGTTTTAATTCTTCGCTTGCCCTGTAATGTCGCCACAGATGTGGGTAAGCCGGTGCAGCTGAATATCACAAAACATGTTGCGCAATACACTAGAGCCGCAGGTAGCCCATGATGAGCGTGTTACTCTAGAGCGCAGACGCGCGCGATTATTTGGAATGCCATTAACATTGAGGAGGGGCCAGAATAAGCGTATCCACGTTTGGCCGGCTATGAATCATTGTACGCCGCCGAGGTAGGTGAGGTGAGGGGTGGAACTGCAGTGTGCTGCTCACTTCGTAGTACGATCTGGGTGTTTTACAAGGAGACGAGCTGCAGGTAGTGGACACGGACATTCACTGGCCGCAGCGGTCCAAAACAACTTTATCTGGGAAACTGACATCCATGCTAAACATTGCCGTACTGAACAAACTCGATGTATCGGAATGCCGCGAAAGTCAGCACTCCATGGTGTTCCGGAAAGTTCAGCATGGATAGAAGGCGAAATAAGCTACTGCGCTCAGTGGCCGTAGGTGTCCTTTTCCGGAAATGCAGATGCATGCGTCACAATCTCGCATTGAAGAGAGGACTACTGCAACCGACGCAGCGGCAAAGACCCTTCTGCCGATATTTACTCTGCAGAATCGGACCTCCACGACGAAGAAAGCTGCAAGCTCTAGAATAAGACCAGATGATCGAGCACCCGACCTCACTGGGAAGGAGAAGCGTGACTTCGTTGAGCGGCTTCACGAAATTCGAGACTCTGGGTATCTCCCCACTCTGATAGACCTGCTTGATGCAATACAGGAACCTGGTTCGCCCAACGACTGATGAAAGGGGAGGAGAGCTGCCGTTTAAGTGCCGAAGGCCAGATTGGGGTCGGATTGCTGAGTATAAGAAGCGTCACCGGAGCCAAGTGCGTTTCAAAAGTGCAAACGAGTGGGAGGCTGTAGGCTTCTGCGCCACTAATGCTGACACCCTCAGCACCCATTTCCTGGTTTGGAAGGAGTTCTGAGAGCAGCATATTCTTGAGTCGAAGAAGACGTTGACTAGGGACTAGAATGGTACGACTACAGGCAAGGACTTCATCGGGACCACTACCGCACAATTCTGCACTCAAACAAAGACGCAAAGAAATCTGCCCCAAGCTGTACTCAAGAACTGCGATAGATGAACAATCGTGCCGCCAGAGTGTGCGCTGCCGGCAGTGAGGACATCTGCATATTTATATTGAAAGTTGTTGGTACTCACAAACTAACTATTGCAGGGACATAAGCTGAACGACTGTGCCAGAAGCTTGCACACTGTCTCCTGCGATATGCTCTAATGAAACTATTCGTCGCAAGTCGGCCGGCTGTAACGACGCAAAATTTCTGGAGTGGGCGAAGCAGTTTTCGAATTGTGTCAAAAATCTAACTACTGGCGGCAGAAAGGCACGCATGCTGTTTGACGGCTATCGAGATCACGTCAGTTATAAAGTTTTGAGAACTCTAAATGAAAGAGGTGTGTTTGTTCATTACGTTCCATCTAAGACACGTGGGGCTACGCCGCCGTTGGACGCAGCAGTATTCTTGTCTCTCAGACACTCACCTGAACAATTTTACTTCTTCAATTGTAGGTTGGTATGCACAAGCTAACTACGTTCAATCCGACTTGGCCTTGTTTGTGGCGAAGGCGTGTGAACAAGCATCCACAGCTAACGAGATCTGCGCACGCTTCGGCAGAACTGGACTATGGCCTTTCGATGCAAGCAGTCTTATCCACTGTATAATTCATGCGGATGATAGACGATCTGGCTCAATGAGAGTGATACTCGCCGAAATCCATGTGCTCGTGCAAAAAAACCAGAGGCAGGTCAGGAAAGGCCTGCAGCTACAAGTGGTGATGATTAGGCGCGGATTCTTTCCTATGATGGAGAGCCTAGCCCTGACATTTATTTGGGCTATGAAGCAGACTTTTGCTCTTCACAGAGCACATACCCCGAAAAAAGAAGCACAGTCGCGAGCGAAGCAGGTGATAGATGAAGGATTAGACACGGTAGGCTTTTTCACTGTAGACAAGTGCAGAAGGGGCACGATTGTAGCAGACGTGTTCAGGGCGCTGCTCACTATCGTACTTTATGCCATATGACTGAGCAGGCCTCATACTCGGTCAAGAAAAAATGTCTTGATGCGCCGAAAGCGGGATCTCAGCGCCTCGCAAACTTCGAAGCTTCCGCTCATGCTATGTGCATGTCTGTCTCCGCAGATGACTGAGTGCTGTGCCATCCCACTTTTCAGCAGGCGCTATGCTCAAATAGAACAGTACCGAAATAGCCAGAATTAAAGATTGTGGCCCTGGCGTGTCCTATGACTCCCCGCTGTCCCTTCCGAAACGAGTCTTTCAGGTCGCTGCCTCAACAGCCGTGATAAATCACGAGCCCTTCGCCGATGGGCACCATTCAATAGCGATAATGTCAGGAGCATTGCGTTCTGCTAATGTGCGAAGAGCCAGAAAGTTCCTGTACTCATCTAGTATGAAGTTTAAACTTTTTAAAGATTTGTCCTGTAGTTAGACGCACTCGCCGTAGTGAGGCGAAACTCAATGTCCAATAGACACTTGTCTATTGGACATTGAGTTTTGCCTCATACAGTATGAGGTCACCTCTGGTGTCATAT
Organism: Endocladia muricata; assembly: GCA_032356245.1. Classification (NCBI taxonomy): domain Eukaryota; phylum Rhodophyta; class Florideophyceae; order Gigartinales; family Endocladiaceae; genus Endocladia; species Endocladia muricata. Next base: position 54,260 of record JAUKWC010044498.1, on the reverse strand, counting down.
GAGGCCAACTGACCACCGAAGAAGTATGTAAAATATACAATACGTACTGTGAATATCCTAGTTGTTGTACGTGTAAGTTATCTCATCCCCTTCTTTGATATCAAAATAAATGGTAGCCTACTCCGCTGCACTAAAACTCTGACTGCGCAAAAAGTTCGCTGAGTTTTTCTTCAGCTCACTCTGCCAGAATAGACAACTCAAAGAACTTCAAGTAGATATCCAGAACATCGGAAATGGACGTCTCCTTGATACTTTACTATCTCTGCATAATTGGGCCTCATATGAAGCAATTTGATCTCATATGAGGCCAGATGCCCAATAGACAGTTGGGTACGTTGGCGAGAATGACGATGTCTGTTACTGCAAATAATGATTCGAAGTTCGTCTAAACAATGGTAAACTTCTATACTTTGCTATCTGAATTATACTATCTATAAAAGTACTTAAAAAAAAGTAATTGTATTACATTACTGTCTATTGGACAGATCGTTCTGTCAACGCTATGTGCATCGTATAATTCAGATCCACATGTCCAGAAACTTGTAACCCTATTGTAGTAAATTGGCCTCATATCAGGCCGTATTGTCTCATATGAGGTCTAATTTCGCGCAGGAGAGTTGACGAGGCGTCCACTTCAGCTGTACTTCGAAACCACTTGACGCTCTTGGAGAACTTTATTTGCACAGCCTGGAGCTGTGGAAAAACTGAAGACTTTTTGCGTAAGCAGAGTTCCGGTGCAGCGGAGTTCGCAACCTGTGGTTTTGATATCATAGATAGATGGGAGTGAGATATACTGCACGTCATACAACTAGCCTATTCCTCGAATGTCTTAGATGTTTTTTATACTTCCTGGGTGGTCGGTCGGCCCCATGTGAGGCAAAATCCAATGTCCACCAAGAGACTCTGTGCAACAAACGACACGACCACAATTCGTACGTTACCCATCGCCGGTTCCGCTTGCCCTATCATCTCCTGCACGCCCTCCTCGGCAACATGTTACTCGACGGATAACCTCCGAACGAAGAATATTTACCAATGCGGTAACTTTTTACGATGTTAGTTCCAACAAAGACTAGATTTACAGATCTTTTTTTCCCTGTTAGCGTCAACTGTACGCCCCGGTAGTCGGACTTTTTCCCCGGCGCCCTGTTAGACTTAGGCTACATCGATAGTGCTCTGCTGTTCAGGTCGCCTGAATTAAAAAAATGATCTTCAAAAGATCTAGCGTTCGTGAATGATACTAATATTACTACGTATGGTCACAAATAGATCGAGCCCGCCACCTTTCCCCATGAATCTATGTTCTGCTCGCTTCCCTCCCCATCAAGCAAATCCCTCACGCTCCAGGATTCCGAGATCCTTAGTCATCGTAATCTCGGTGCAATCTCTCCTCGAGCCAGTCTCGAAACTGTGTCTATGTGAACGTGCCTATTACGCAGCTCGGAACGGGAAGCTACGCTGTACTTCCAGATACTTGCCGCTACTGAGGGCACGGAGCTAAACTTGAGTGGATTGTCCTCAGCGTGGATCGTTCTTCCTGCTCTTCCTCTTCTCGTGCCTTGTCATGCCGATTTCAGCATTTCTGTTCGTGACACCATCGGAGTTCGTGTACTGCAGGGGTCAGTAAGCGGAATAACTAGAATTTTTGTTCTTTCTGTTCTCATATAAGCCGAATAGCAAAGTATGTACTCGGTGATGACGGATGCGAGAGGCAATGAGATGGAGAAAGAACACCCCTATGTTCAGCGTAGAATCTACTGATGAATTAGGAATATTCAAGATCAGGGTAGAATAAACCGAAAGTTTTATATATTCCTTCCAATTAAGGTAATATGTCATCCTTTTCATATGAGACTATCGATTCGAGGTGCGCATTAGGTGGAAACACGTGTCGGGAGAGAGCAACAGATTTGTCCACTTCAGGTGCACACATGAAGCCGGGTGCCTGTTTGACAGACAATATGTCGCCGACGCGCGCCTCTGCTTCAATAGAGGCAGGTCAAAATTACAGCTTTCCTTTTTATTATTCAGAATAAACATGTAGTGAAAGTATGATATTTTATGTAATAATCCTGTTACTTAAAACACTTCGCCAGCCTGGGAGTAGCAATCAATACCAATATAGGCAATTACTCCAGCAGATTGGAACTCCTCAATCAAAAGGTGTCTCGTTTGGCACGCCTATATTGGAAATGATAACTTGAATCATAGAAAAGCGTACGAGAGTGGAGGGCATCTAAAGAATAAAATGCTCGGGCCAAGCGAGGAATCAACTCATACCTTCATCGTCCCAATGGAAGTGGTCTTGTTGGAGGGCGAGCAATGTTGACTTCATAGTTGCAACAGAGACACACACACATCCTGCGGGATTTCTGATTGAGTCCTCACATTCAAGTTCACTGCTGCATCCCATGTGTCTTCATCATATAGTTCCATTACAATTATGCTGTTTAATGGAGCAATGCTTTCGCACGCTGATTAAATATTTCTCGTGTCAGTAGCTACAGAACCTATAAATCTACACCAGTCACGAGCTTCGCACATCTGCTGCCACCTGACGCAACTACAGCAAACCTGAGCTTCATGGCACAGAACCAACAACATGCGATTGCTGCCGGACGAACCTCTCAGGACCGAACGAGATACTCCGTCTGGATCTGTTTCCTGCAAACACGGTTCCAATTTTGATAAATGTCCAATTCGTAGTGTCCGACCAGTCTCTCCACCAGCGGAGAGTAAATTAACTACGAAGGGGGATTACACTATGTGGACCGCCGGAATATCGCACTAGGAACTCTCTTTGAGGTAAGATAGCGGCGGTAATGGGGATCCCCACGCAGACCTTCAGTACCAGAGTATTTCAGGGGTAAGCTTTACAGGGATGTGCGGCAGGTCCTGGAAAAGGTGGTTCCAACTGGTCTCATTGCGCACTCGAGACTAAAAACTTGCATCTCGTGCATATTATCTCTCATCCCGTTGTTGTTTTGTGGCGAATACATTAACTGGAATGAGCGAGAAACTCAGCCAATAACATCTGTAGAACACAAACTGCGTCCTGACCTGCCAGATTAAAAGGGTCCATATAGGCACAGCGAAGAAAATAGATTATTTGCTTTTTGGTGTTCGTCTCACGAGTCAACGCTCGCTTCAATGTTGCCGCTCTTATGGTCCAAACCAGTTTTCTGCAAGCATTACATTCTTCAGCTGCTCACGATAAGCCCAGTCATCCCCAACGAACTCCCGCGCAGTGCGTGAAGGTATCAAGTTGATGTCACAAGCTCTGCTGATGACCACCGCTGCTGTCCATTTGCTAATCTGCAGCATTTTCGAGGTGAGTCAGTTTGGTTGGAACTCTCTGCCGGCTCTCAGAAAATTTTCTAGGGCAAGTGTCTGGCAGGATACTCGTGGCACTTTAACTCAAATCAGTGGTTGCTAAACCACACCGCCCGGGGCAGCGCAAAGCGTTCAACGTTTGTGAAAGCATTCAAGTATCACTTGTTCTTGATTGTCTAGACGACGGTTCGTTGGGAGTAAGGTTTTGCTTGCGAAGTTGCAGAAGTTTCTTGTTTTCCCTTCCAATACTGTCATATTTGCTCTGACGTGCCTGTGCTCGTTGTTGTGAAGGGACTGATTTGATCGTGAGGTCCCTTATGTCGAGGTTATTCGAACCTATGGCCTCGAATACACCGCCGCGCTCCGACGGTCTCCCGCTCCCCCTCAGTAGTACCATTGGGAAAAAGAAGCGAGGGGGCCGTCAACTTCGCCAGGTTGTACTGTCCCCCGACCTTAAGTTTTCTATACGTCAGTTTGCAGCCGAGGTTGGGATGCCGCGCTTGATGGAACCAACGGGGTTTCGGGATTTTCGTGGCTGGCTTGAGAGGGTGGCAGGTCCTTCTGCTTCGAACGCATGGGGTTCACTGGTACAGGCACTACTCACTGAAAGCGGGAACGATGCATACAAAGTAATGTTCATGAAGGAGGAGGTCGTGCGTGAGATTGTGCGAGCGATTGTCGTACCGCGACCAGGGGAGAGCGCCAAGCTTGTGAGTACAAATTGTGGTCGCCAGTGTGCAAGACCTCGTTCTGGCAACACGCTCATGACTATTCTTGAAAGAATTCTAGTCGAGAAAGGTATCGTATCGTTCGAGGATTTGGAGCATTTTATGCAGGAACGTGCTTTGCCCCAGGGTCCCTTGCATCGTGACAGTCAACCAAATTTGATAGGGAGTGCGTCTAGTTCTGCTTTCGCATCAGATCTGTCTTACACGTCCAGTCGTGGGAGTATGTCTTTGGATGCACTGACGACGCCTGGCAGTACACGTCTCCCACAATTGTGGCAACATCAGCAAAATCTCGGGCAATACAACCCTTCCCAAGACGTAATTCCACCGGCAAGCCGGACTCATCATGACACATCGGGTATTTCAAGCTCCCAGGGACTAAATTCGCAGCAGCTCCACTTCGCGAGAGGCCCCGAACGTTTGCCCTCTTTTCAGGAGCTAGAAGATTCTTTGGACGAACGGCGGGACTGAAGCCCATCTCTGTCTGTAGTGGCTGGGTGTACAACTAATCCAGGGGCCGTGGTGACGCACGGACTATGAACTATAATTTCGTCAGAAAGTGAAGAGAATCGCTAACTTTGTACACCATTGATTTATGCACCGACAATATCAATCATGTGCTAGCAAAAGTAAACACTAATCATTGCACATCCCACGCGTGACTATGGTCGCTGTACCGAAGAGCTGGAATGTGGAGGTATTTCTACAGTATTCGGGAAAATAGTTGGTTAATTGAAACGAAATGCTGAGGGTTCAAATGCATACATTACTATCTAAACGCAGTCCGAGATAGACTGCAAACCCAAAAAGAAGATAACAGTTGCCCCTCAAACTCTGAACGATTCTTTATTTGTGCAGAAGCAACTTGTATGCACCGTACGCGCTCGAACAAAAATGGTAGAGGATGAGGTTTGTGAAAATGTGCGAGCGTATTAAGCCTCCACGAAAGAGAATTTAGCTACTGCTGCTCCAGTGCTACAGCTCATACATGTGTGGCAGATTACAGGTCGTAAATACGCTCTGCGAACTCCGCCCCTACGATCAGTACGAGGTTTGTATAAACGGTGCATATCCTTGCTGGAGTGAATACTAAGATAGTTCGCTCAAGAGCAGATACTCGCATCTATACTTATCGGTTGGTAGGCATTGACAGAAGTGATTTTGCCGGAAGAAGCGCAAGTCCCATCTGAATATCACTGTTGGACAAACGGGCTTTCGAGTGGTAGACTCAGTACGTATCTGTGAACATGTCCCTGGGTGCGTAACGATACTTTGCAAAGAACATTGTTCGCTACTAAAAGATCGCAGGGTTTCTCAATTTTTTCAGTTGAAAGAAGGAAATGGAAATTGGTTCTTTCTAGACTACCCACCTAAGTTGCGCTCTTCGGCCGATGGAAAGGCATGTCAATCCGAGCCGAATGTGCGGCAGTGTAATTATCCAAGCACATGTCTGTCAATATTGTACAACCTGAGATAGGTATGCTATTTGTAAGCCTCAAATAGTTCCATACGGCACCATGGAGTCATATGATCGTTTGAAAAGTATTGCGTACGAACATTGAGTGACGTGAACAGCGTCGTCGGATTGATGTCCTCACCTTGGTATATGTTTTTGGAATCGATGGCAAATTGCATCAGATGGAGGCGCTTTAAAAGTCCATGACGGAACGTGATCGATTCTCTACAACACGCTGTCGCGTGGTTGGGTTCCAATGCGAACGCAATACGAGCTATGCCTCACATATATCTCTGTCCAGGCATTCCTCTCTGAACGGAGACCTCGGAATGTCGTACTGTACGCACGACATGAAGGAAACAGTGCTGTACGTAGATCAGATCGACGAATTAGGTGCCTTGAACGTTTCATGCACAAGTGGACATAGCAGAGAAACATGTCAACCTTTAACACCAGTATTACACGAATAGCATGTGGAAAGTGGTCCAAATTCCGCGACCTGGCATGGAAGTTTACGTGTTTTCCTACTATTTATATTTCAGCGCATACTTTGGAATACGAGGAGGTGGAATTCCGAGGAGGATACAGACGGTTTCATTACAGAGCATTGTATGAGGAAGATGCCAATAGAGGGTCACCTACTTGTTAATTTCCATTCTGCCACGTCCCTGTTTGACCCCTATTTCGACTGGAGAAACCCCCAAGTCTTAGGGCACAACTACTGGAAAGTATACTGAATTTATGAAGACAAGAACAGTATGAGCGACCATTCGTGATCAGTCAATAGGCATATATTTGGGAGTAAGCGTGTTTCTCCCTTGTTCCTTAACAGGCCTGAGCCTCTCTGCAGTAGATATTGCTCTTGTGCTTGTTCGACTATTAAGTTTGTTCCACAGAAACCACGTGCGATAGATGGGGCGGATGAAATGGGGGTGAGGTATTACATTCGAAGGTAAAATTACCTCAGCCCACATACCATCATTGGCGTAGTAGTGCATGTGAGCACCCGTGTCGATCTCCTGTTTGTAAGCACCAGGATCACTGTTGAAGTCTAGCTATTGGGACTGTTAGTACTGCTGGTGTACTCCTCATCCAAGGCTTGTGTTCAGACATTGAATCATGCTGGTACTTCCTCTAACTTCGAAATTTCTTCAACGACATTGGTAGACACACTTCTTGGCTTACAGTGACTCCAACCTTATCCACAGCACGGGTGTGACCCAATCCCCAACTTTGCACATGGACCGGACCCTTGTTTCGATCAATGCATATACTCTCGAGTGGTTGAAAACACCCAAAAAGATATTCTATACAGCAAATGTTGGTACTCCCCTTCATTATCCCAATCTGAGCTTCGGGGGAGGGGTGCTCTTCAAAGAATCCTTTGCAAGCAATTGTGAAGGAATCTGACCACCAATTAATTTACGGGATTTAGAGGTGGCATCCTGACCGATGCTAAGTGTCAACTTCCGCTTCAATACTTGACATGGCAAGCCAATCCATCGTCGCAAGGTGGAGAGTCTATTGTTCCACTTCTGAATACCCATAGATGTTCAAACTGCAAAGTTATGCTCAAATCGGGTTGCAGTGGTGAGCTGTGACTGTCGAAACATTAATTCTGCATTGATTAAAGCAACGTCTCCTAATTATCTGAAAACAAACATTGCTGGGTGTAGTAATAAGGAAAATCACTGAATCATACTTCACGCCTATCCCAACATTATATTAAGCTAGCTTGTTCGTGGTGTACGAGCAGTGTAGACAATTCGTATGCAACTTGGACAGAGGTGCCTGTACTCCTCCTATGCCTCGGTTTGATATGGCTGAACAATATTTGGCGGAGTAGCATTGTTCAGGCACCCTGCTTACCAAATTGATTCGGTGCTGCTCGTTCTTCTTCTTCTGAAAGACACCGATCGCCTCTCGTGGAATTACAACGAATGTCGAAAACCGCTGGCGGGGAGAAACTATAATGTGTCTCGGACAATGAGCAGAGAGTTCTTCTCATACGGATACGGCAAGATGTAAACAAAAAGAATTCAAGAAAATTGGTATAATACACTGATGTACCATACATATTTTTCCTTGCTAAAGGTCAGGCTCAATCGCCTGATTGAAACGCATTGAGCACATTTCAATGAATACTTTTGCATGTACGTATAAGAGAAGAAGAATCTGACCAAAGCTCCGGAAGTTGGCCAATTGACAAGTCATTTCCTAAAATATTCGTTCACGAAAGATTTGTATATACTTACAGAGATGTGACAAGTTTGGGATGCTTTTTTTCAACTAATGGGCACCACAGAGCTACACGTTTTTTAAAATCAGACTGCGTTCAAGCATACTATGCACTGAGCAACATGCTTTTAAATCTTCATGGTTGGATTGACTACACCTTTCAGGAGGAGAGAAAGAAAAATTGTAATCCCACACGGATGACCTCGAGTGCGCGTACTGTCAGCACGCTCAGTCTCTTTCGACATTCGTCCACCCAGTGTAGGCGTGTGTCTACATCAAAGGTTGCACAGATGATGACACTTCCTTGATGGAGAAAAATAGGTTTTTATCTGCATGTTTTCAATTTGAGACACATTGGAGTCAAGTCTGCAGGTTTCTACCGTCCAAGCACATAAAACCTTGACGAAAAAGTTGTGCGCAAGCAATTCTGCCTGCAGGTATCCCTCAAACTGCCATATTGGATGCGCCAGGGGCATGGTATATAATCGCTATCTCAGTCAATGACCCGAGAGCAGCGTTGAAAGCGTGTGTCTGAGGACGCGAACATCGTTTCTCCGTTTCCCATGCTGTTGAACACTAGTTGGCAACAGTCCAGTGTTGTAACACTTGTCATCTGCTGCTGGTTCTGAAATTGTTAATCAACGAGAAATTTCACTACATTTCAATCGCATCACCCCATAACCTCGCGACTCATGTGAAGCGTTTTTAATTGCACAAGCGGTATGACTCATTCCTGCAGTATGACTAAACTACAGTTACTATGTCAAGTCCTACTGCAGTAACCTTAAACTCGTTCCTGCTACCAAGCTGCTTCGCCAGCATTAATGTCTTACGAGAACGTACACATATTCTACGGGTTGAACGCAAGAGAATACCATAAAGTACTGGAATATGAAGAGCTCACTAATCGCTTACGTGCCTTGTTCACCATGGACTGCACGTACAGAACATCTCAGTTTCATTCGCAAATTTGTCCGTTTCTTGATTCTTTCTTCATCCAGATTCCCCGTTAGCTCTCGCTGACACCTTATTTCGTGTCTGAGATGGCACCGGATTCGTTTCAGGGCACTAAGTGAGCAGTTAGATGATCATGTAATGACAATTGCGCTTCAATAACAATTCATATACCTATTTTCGTTCATGCTACGGAATTGCAACGAATCATGGTGAGCTGTCGCCCCCTGACTTTGGTCTCGTATTACTCATTACAGGCTCCTCCATACTGGACAATGGAGAGTAGAACAATAACTATTAATAATACGTTCCGTATTGTAACACGATATCGGCAACTTTTCGAAGTTATAATAGGTAGGTCGCGAGACAATCCCGGTAACATATCTCTACGAACAGGAACAGAAAGGTTACTCACCGCGCACAGATGGAGCGGCAAGGATCTCAGAATCAGTTCCAGAAAAAGAGAGTCATGCAGCGGTCCATTTCCAAGCATGCTAGGAATCTGATGTGTTTGATACCGACAGCACTCTACACAGGACCGCCGAACGATACTGACGGTGTTGAAACAGCAACTCGCCTTATTCGGTGCAATAGCATCTGTGAACTATTGAAACCATCACGACAGATTGGCGATTATTCTTATTATTTCACTTGGTTTTGTGCAGGCATGTACGTTCTTCCGGAATGAAGTGACTTCCTGGAATAGGAAGCAGCCCAATGAGCATAGGCACAAAAATCTGTTGAGTTCATCGACAACTGTATCCTGTTTGTTTTTACTCCACAATGGTCGGTGATTTTCAGATCCAAAGTCTATCGACCTTCTTGATCTCTTCTGCAGGGCTTATTTCTTGTCTAATGTATTCTCACAAACAAAGTTGAATTGCTAATCCTGTATCTAGTTTTAGTGAAGAGAAGCAATGCTACAAATATTTTCGCTATCTCTAGTGCGAACAACTGTGCTAGGAATATATTAGGAGCTATGTAGAACGAAATATTCTATCTTAAGTTGTCCTCAGTCAGAATGATTATGTTCTGTTGCCCTTCCCTTAAAAACAATCATTTGTTCGTGTTTCAGCACAAAAAAGTCGTAAGGTTCTGTGTGCAGCAACAGGGAATTACTATGCTATGTATACTGAAGAGTTTACAGGCAAAAACGAAGTTAGCCGGCTGAATTTATGTGAGTCAAACTTGTCATGTGTATTAACAACCCATGTAACAACAGTGTCACATATTTGATGATAGGAACGTAGAAAATTGAAAAGCCTTCTGGATTTCAGTGTATATAGAAGATGACTGTCTATTATGCTCACGAAGAGGCAATATTACTCCTGTATTTCTACACGTAGTTTCCTCCAGAACGTACCACTCATCTACGATACCGACAACATTGTAGACAAGAGATTTTCTTTGTCGTTTTCTTAGGGCGAAACAAGAAAAGCTTCTTCTACAAAAGTAACCGTACGTACAGCCTTGTCTAGATGGAGAATAATAATATGGGGGTTTTAACCTGGAACTTGACTGAAGCTTAGATCTGCAGGGCTGGACGTCATTTGCAGAGAAGCATCGTCGCAGAAATCTGATATTCAGTTTGCATGAACTACCTCCACATCTGTACAGTGAAGGTGACTACAAGCGGGTAATCATATTTGAGGAACGAGATTAATTCGGGCATGTGTCATTACATTTCCCTCCAGATTACATATACTACTCGCACACAATATCCCAGCAGGCGTCGATATATATATTTTTTCTTACACCGGGGTCATATCCAAGATAATTTGGCTCTGTATTGTAGAGTCTTACTAGCTCCCAACTTAGCTCATTACCGTAACAATGCAACTTCTAAAATTTCTGCAAATTATGTCAGACAAGTCGAACAAAGCAAGTGACCATTAGTAGAGATAAAACCATATACGTGGTATAGCGACAGTCTGAAAGTCCGATATAGGCGATACAACATTATCTGTACCAATTGATTCTTTCCGGATGCACCCGTTATCCAGTAAGTATCCACAGAAGTAATGAATCTTGTTTGTGATTGTATGTCAAATGGCCATCGTCGCTAAGGTGATTCTATGCGTGCTTGGTATAAAGTTCCTACTTTACTAAGAGTGAACAGCATGTAGTAAAGGGAAGAAAGACAATCGACACTGTAAGTTTTGAGTGTAAGTTTCACTCGACAATGATAGAAACGTTCCCTATCAAACATGTTCAAGTATTCAGCAGAACGATACTGACTAGGGTTCTGGTATACCTGTTGTCGTTGGTCTCAATCCGTTTTCTGGTTACTATAATGGAAGGCTCATGGTCAAAGTAATGTCTTCAACAGGTTGGAAATTCCATTCACAATACAGATCGATTTGACAGCTCAGAACAGCTTTGAGGAGAAAAGGACAACAATTAATTTGGAGTTGCATTCCATTACAGAGCAGAAATCTATTCCCAAATTGTATATCTTATCTCTGTGGACAAATGTATCATAAAACAGATCGACACTCCACGTACAGTTGACAGATATGCGTCGTTGGTCGAACAAAGACTTCTCGAAAAGATTCGATAAGGCCCAATGTCTTGCAGTTATAACAAGAACTCAAATCAGTACTCTGGGCCGGAAACTTCCATCAATTATTGCTCTCAGAGACTGATTGTACAGATACTACAGTATACTAACAGTCCTGGACATGCATCCATATTCGGGTTTGTCTTTAAGAATGTCGACTTTTGTACTATACGAGCCGCGATGCTTTCGTCACCGACTCGGAGATATAAGTGAAGTTGCTCTTTGGTGCTTGCAGATTTCTGAAATTAAGACTTTTTTTTGGCTCAAGGTGCCGAATATACTCAGAAATTCTGAACATACGTGAACCTTTTCGTTGAATAAAAGTTGTTTACAGCCTTGGTTACCCAACAAATCAAACCCGTCTATGTAGAAGATTCCGCCCGATCGTTAGAGTGGCGTTGTTGCGGGTTGCACAGGTATAATACATTGCTGGTCGCAGTGTCATTTATACCGCTACACTACAGCTCAGATCCGATTGCAATGATATGACTGTCTTCTAGTGATCTTAGTGATACTTATGGCGTTGCTCTCAGTAACTACATCCAACAGGAAGGATGCAGACCGTATTAGAACAGGCACAACATTACGTTTCAAAGAAGATACCAGCTATTTAAGGAGGTGGTATGTCCACTAGCATTTCACTGTGTACACGCTGCTCCAACATGACACACCAGAGTTGAAAAGATATTCCTATACTGAATGGAAGTTAGTTTCGTACAGCGTCGCAATCAAAATAGTGTCCGACTCGGAGGCTGGGTCCTCTGTGTGGTGACAGATATGTGGTACAACCATCCTAGATAAATATAGTTTTGCGGCAGAAGACCTCATTTCGTTTATCCAACAGCTCTAAAGCAAACCGAAGTGTTGTGCTTCCTTCCAGTGAAGTGATCTGAACGTTGCACAGTAGATAGGAATAGGCTATCCAGGATCCACTTCGAGAGAGACGGAACATATATGGGGGAAAGGAAATGTAATCTTAATGACCAGTTGACCGTGTGGGTGGCCCCTAATAGTGCTGCCTTCCCCCTGCTAGCGTAAGTAAAGAAATACTCTTACTTTTCACAGATGGGTAGCCGTGCATCGCAAAGCGCAACACCATGCGACATGTCCAGGGATACAAGAAAATAGCAAGATATCAACTGAGCATGTGGGCGACGCTGCTATCGTGTGGCAAGGCCCTGGTTACAATGAATTGGAAAGGTGAACGAAGCTGCAATTGAGCTCCGAGCCAGAAACGCAATGTTTTACTTGTGCCGCCAACCTCTCTGGAGAGGAGAAGAGACGTGCTACGACATTTCTTCCCTGTTGCTCTATCGGTCTGCGGCGACACACTCGGGACTACACTTTGCAATATCTCTCGGTTTGACGACCCCCACCAAACATGCATCGCCAGACCAGAGTGTATGATGCTTATGCGTCCGTTCTTGCTTCAGTAGATGCGACCGTTTGTCTTCTCGATGGAGTTGCTGATACTCTTTCCGCAGAATATGCTTCCTCGGTCAATGACCTTGCAGAACAGTGCTTTGCGCCACGCAATTCAGGCATTGATAGACCCTGTGAGCTAGACGGGTTAATGCTACTTCTGTGACTTTGCTGCCTCGCAGAATCATTTCGTTCAGTGCAGCGCTTCTATTCGTTCGTGCGAACTTTCACCTTCAGCTACAGAGAAGTGAAATGGGTACGGTGTAGCAGGAGCGGATAAGGCTAGGGGATTTTGCCTGATTAGTGACGTCATTACTTTCTTGCATGATGAACCAGCAATTAAAGCTAGTGTCTACTGGACATCTGGCCTCATACGAGGCCAAATTTCGCGGAGATATTTAAGTATCAAGGAGACGTCCATTTCCGCTGTTCTAGATATCTACTTGAAGTTCTTTGAGTTGTCTATTCTGGCAGAGTGAGCTGAAGAAAAACTCAGCGAACGTTTTGCGCAGTCAGGGTTGTAGTGCAACGGAGTAGGCTACCATTTGGTTTGATATCATAGGAGGGGGTGAGATAAATTACACGTACAACAACTAGGATATTCATAATACATATTATATATTTTACGTACTTCTTCGGGTGTCAGTTGGCCTCATATCAGGCCAGAGTTGACCTCACACATGTATGAGGCAAAACTCAATGTCCAATAGACGCTAGTGTCCATTGGACATTTGGCCTCATACGAGGTCAAATTGCCTCACATGAGGCCAACTTTTAAGTCGAAATATAAAACCATCAGGGATTTATTTGAACTTCTTTTTGCCCTAGCGACGCCCCGTGGTGTTGACAGTTCGGACAGCTGTCCGACTTTACTGACAACAGGAGCGAGGAGTCGACCAAATATCCCGAGAAGTCCTCAATTTTTAAAAACCATGTCTCCCACTTCCGACCCCCGTCGCATCGTTGAATTGCAAGTCCGTACTAGCGATCTTCTTGCAACCTCTGACTCCAAGTGTTCGCGGATGTATGGTGCCAACTGGAAGGTCAAGAAAGTCTCTGAAACCGTCAAAGATGTCAGCAAGTCCGAGGTTAACGGCAGAAATGTCACTGATGTCAATTTCGGCTGAGAAATTGTCGATGATATCAAGATCATGTCACTGCGACAGGCAATTACCAGCGCAGAAGAGATTCCGGAAAACGTTGCTGGCATAGGAACCCGAACTGCTCCTCAGAACTCTGAACAATTGAGAAATCAGTCGGGCAGTGCCAAATAGGATGTTGACATCGACCTTGTCGCACCCGGAGATGGAGAGGATTATGATGTCGCATGGAGCACAAGTCAAGATGCATTTGGCCTAGCCGTTGAGGTCAATGATACAGTGCAGAATTGTGCCGAAGTCATACTGGGAGTGAATGGCTTCATTTACTTGAGTCCTTGGAAGTTCATTGCTCCAATCGACGGGAATGTATCTGAGAGCTCCTAACCTTCATCGCTGATCCCGTTAGAATACTCAATGTCGATATTTCCGGAGCATCATCTGAAATTCATAGTTCTGTGGATAACAGGGAACTGAAAAGCGGATATTTAGAGACAGCAAGCAAATGTGAAAGTTCATGTTTTTTCGGGATTCTGTTCCTGATGAAAAGATGCCAGTTCAACAATCCTCGCATATTCTGGAGCAATGTGGCGAGGTTCAAGCACTTGTCATCTTCGCTTTTTGGTGATATAATGCCTCGTAACTGTTTCGAGCAGCTCTACACCTGCGTCGCATTTACCGGAGCTGGAAGCAGCGCTGAGACCCTGGAACCGAGCTGGAACCACGTCAAAGGTTTTATTGATGCGCTTAACGATGATTAGGACACAACAGGAAGTCATCTGACCGCATGTGCGTCAACGAAAGTATGTCAAGATGGTACGGGCTGCGGGGGGGGATTGATTTTTATTGGCGTTGCACACTATGTATCACTTGATCGCAATCCAGAAAGTGGATGTGGAATCAAGCCAGCATGTTCCGGTGATATTGGCGTCGTGATTCCTCTGGGACTGAACTTATCGGCAGATTACAATGTCCATCAACAGTTCCAGAGCAGCTATAGCCATTGAACATTCGTACCTCTCAGACTGGTCCAACCATACTTTCACACTGACAGAGCCATCTGTGCTGACTCACACTTCGCATTGGTTGAGATCGTTAGAATGTTTCTTGAAGGTGGCCTGAAGCTTAGTAGTGTTGTCAGGACAACCAGAAAGGGACACCTTGTTCACTACCTTTCAGGACTGGAAATAGCAGACAAGGGTTCTCACGTCACGGCGGTCACTAATAAGTCCGAAGTAATGGCCATCATGTGGGTCGATCAGGATAGACGCAGTGTTATCAGCTCTACTGGGACAAACTCGGCTGGTAGCAAGATGTACTGTCAGAAATTGAGATCCAGGGACGGAAACCGTTACCTGGAACGCATTTGCATTGCCGTTCCGAAAGTATGAGAGAGCTAGTGTAGAACAAGCTCCCAGGTTGGCAAGCACAATTCCTGTCGTCAGGATGACCTTAGGCCGAAAAAGAAGTTCGAGATTAGTGATTAGACGATCGGATCTAACACCTCTACACGGCCTACCTATATCGTTGACTCCTTGAAAATATACTTGCGATACCAAAAGAGGAGGGTGCTGACCCCAAACAATTTCTACTGCCAATTAGCGCATAAGCTCACTGATAATGGTGTGGACGGAGCTTTGCAGCCTCACAGGAGGTCTCCAGCTGAAACCCCGAATGACAAAATGGACTTTGTCAGTTGGTTTCGGGTCCATCTAACCCCCGCAAAGCGCAGACGTTTGTTTTTTGACAAAATGTCATCGAATGCGGATTATTCATATCGCCGTTCTTATTGTACGAATACATAGAAGTTGAGATTTATATGTTCACGTTGTCTCCGAAATATTCGCCGAGCAGTTTGTGTTTGTCATCCTGAACCTGGCAAGGACCGTTTTAAGCAGCATGTGCAGGAGGTTCATGGTTTGAAATAAGAAGGAAATGAGGAGTATTGTTAAACATGTTTCAGTAACTTAGGAAGTAAAGTCTGAATTTCATGTTGGTGAGCTGCTCTGACTGATATCGTAGTTGTCACTTCTAAATGTCTACCAAACTTGAAAAGTACTCTAGAGCCCCCAACAGCTCTATCCGTGTCATAAGACTGGTTCGATTTTGTTGCGTTGCTGTGGAATATACCTTTAGAAGATGTCACCCTATGCTATATTCTGTTCAAGTGGGCTCTTTAAAAGAACCCTAAAATACATCTACTTCGGAGCCTGTCAAGTCTTCAGAGAGTATTTTGAGGCGCAAAGGCACTCAGCGAGAATACAACTCGCCAACAGATGATCTCAGAGTAGCCGGAAGACTACTGGACTAACTCGTCGCAGTTAGAAATAATTGTAGAAAGTTTTTTACCTAAACTCCAAAGGAGTACAATGTGGATGGTCGAGGTATTGTACCATTACAATCTGATAAAAAGTCGCAGGTTTAATCTTTCGATTGCAGCCATGCTTTTGGCCTCACATGAGGTAAACCTCACTGTCCAATAGGCACTAGGTATGGAACATTTAGCGTCGCAGAAATGCCTCGTAACAGGTCCCTTCGAGAATGCACGTGGAAGCGTCGAGGCCGGGGGTATACATTCAAGCAACCAATACCCGAGATGCAGAAAATTGTGCGACTGATACCCAGAAAACTTTTGGACGAATGGTCGGACACCGAATACTGTACTGTTGACGACGTCTGTGATTCCGGAAATGGATACAGACGTCCACTGAGTGTAGTACGAGGTCTAGTAATATCCGCTACTTACTAAACATTTTGCAGTTCCTGGTGTAGTAATACTACGCACAGACTTCCGGCAGGTGGAGGTCCGAGTGAGGTATTACTAGACTCGTACTTTCGCTAAGAGGACGTCCGGGTCCACTATTACTGGACTCTGACTTCTACCGAGTGAACATCCGGGTCCAGTACTACTAGACTCGGAATTCCTCCAAGTAGACGTCCAGGTCTAGTAATACTAGACTTCGAAACGCAATTTTTGATATTCGTGGGCTAGTAATACTAGCTAATGTACAACGGCCTGTGAAATATCAGGATGCAGGTATACTGCGCAACGTAATGCGATGTGTGGAAGTCGATCCCTAGTTCTATTGCTTTACAACTGCACTTTTCGCAGTTCCAAATGCAGTACTGCTGCGCGTCACACTCGGTGAAACTAAACCGAGCGTTGATTGCGCGCTGTGAGCGTCCGGTGTCGTTCTTCAACATTTCCGTACTGCTACATAAATAGTCCTTGGCGACATTTTGGACGGACCTACGATTTCACCATCACGCCCCATCATCACCCTTACTCCCTCGCCCTCTCCGCTTCCAATGAACCATATTCTCTGCACTGCGTCGTACACCACAAGTCCCGCCATCCATCAACGACGCACCCCATCCCGCCGAAACCCTTCGCCTCCGTGCGAATACCGTTTGAAATACGAGTTGATTACCTGTGCGCGCTGTCGCGTCACAAGGAATAATCGTCGCTCTGTACTCTCTGTTGACCGCAAGGTAACTTTGCAGAGTTGACGAGGTGGCGTGCCGCGTTTCTGCGGTGTAAATATGGCCTGTGGCAGGCTCTATTGTTCCTTAGTTTCGCCGCCATGCCTTGACATTACCCTCGACCATACCAAGTATTGAAAATATTTCAATTTCGGATACTAGAGGATCACTGCTTTTCGATTCCCATCTCTCTTTGTAGTAGCCGTCAGCCAGTACATGACGCTCTCTTGTCGACAGAGCCAATACGGTGCGTGTGTGCCGAATGGCAGGCCCCGTCTTCGAACTTGACTACTCCGGCATACAGGAGACCTGGATTAGGTTTTGCTCATGGCGGAGTGCTCGCGAGCGGACTTACCGTCTTGAACTTACTGGAAACAGGAAGACAGCTCCACCCGTCAAAAACGTCGTACGCCGCCGTTCTCCCACTGCTCCCGCCAGCCCTTCTCCTTGCAGCCATCTTTGCCAGCCCTCAATATGCGCCGCATATTTCGGCACAGCGTCTACTCGTCTTCCGACGCGTACTCACTTTCCGGACACGAGCAACAGAGCCACTTCCGAACAAACCGACTGGCCGAGCTGGTGCCTACTTCTCCGCAAAGCTCCCCCGCCCCGGAGCCTCCGCTCCACCACGATGCCAATGTCCTTTCTCATGGGGCTCGGGCACCTCCGCTTCTCTTGCTCCCATTCCTGCGTCACTGTGATACAGAACCGGCCACAAGTAAGACCGGCCTCCTCATACAATCTATCGCGGTTTATCTCGGCGAAGTAGAGAGGACTGCTGGCCCACACACGGTTAACGAGATGACATCTGTCCTGAGGAATCCAGACTCCTCTCTCGCGCGCTTTGGAGACGGCATTCGCCACTCACAAGAGTGTCGCGCCCTCACAACCGCTGTTGTCGAGAAGGAGCTTCTCCACCAGGACTTCTCCGCAACTCGTGTGTCGGACCACAGCGGTACGTCGTTCGGAACCGCCTACTTCCGTGACCCTGGCCAGATCCTGCGAAAGCAAGTAGGGCGAGCGAACACAGAGCCGTCCTACTTCCGCCCTTGTAGTCAACCTCCGCAGAGCGACACATATCTCTTCGCGCATCCTCTGCAGACTGACATGCACCGACGAGTTCGTCCAGACCTCAAGGAAGAAGTTATGGGTAGCGAGCTTGAGGGTGTCATATTGGACATCGGGACAACGGGGACCCACTTGTTTGTAGGTTGCATATATATCTATACGGATAAATCCGCCACTATACAAAAGAAAAGCGCCCTCGTTTCCTATCCAGTGCATCTCACTGTCCTCAACTTCACTGCCGCCTTCCGCAGACGCTGCACAATGTCCCGGCGCACAGTCGGTGGCTATCTTCCTGTCGAGCTCTTCCCCGCTGTGGACGATAGAGGCTTTGGCGTCCTTCCACCTTCTTCGACTACTCGCGCACCAAACACCAAATTTTCCATACTACACTCCGCGCTGCACTCTCTACTATCGTCTCTGTATGAAAAAGTATTCGTACGCTTCACATGCTCAGATGCCTACCATCGTCTCCGGAGATTTCACTCAGTCCTCACTAACTACTTTTGCGACATACCTGAAGCGATGAAAATCATCGCCAATTGATCAGCCACAAAACCCGGCCCACCCTGCCACCGTTGCGAAGTACCTTCAAATCTCCTCACTTCGTCCGTCTCATTCCCACCGCGACTTACGCAGTCCACCATACATTTTCACAGAAAAATGGGCGATCTCGAGGCCGACGCCACTCCTGATGGGTTACTGTGCAAGCCAGAACAGGCACGAGCTGCCACCGCACAGGCGTATCAAACGCTCGCCACCTCCTCCCTGCGGAGGTGGCTATCCTTTTTGGGAACATGTTCCCTCCTTCCGTCCGATTCTCCTCTCGACATGCACTCCACTTTAGGATTCGAACCGCTGGACAACTTCCACCTCGGCATCTCCGAGCTACTCAAGACCTGCGTATTTCTTAGGCTCGAAGCGCCCGTCCTACTCACAGCGCGAGCCGCTGGCGGGAACAGTCGCAGAAGTTCAGAACCATCCGCACGGCTCTCCTTCGCGGAGTCAACTCAGTTCTTGCTGCCATTCAGGGGGACTTCTACGTTTCCGACCTACACGTCGACTTCTCCGCCTCCGAAAAAGGCAGTCGCCTGAATGAAATGTACACAAATGAAGGAGTCCGCGGCACGCTGAAGGTCAAACACTACAAATACGTTGACATGGTCTTTTTAATTATCGCAGGAATCATCGACCGTTGCTGTAGAGAAGGTGACTTCGCGCCTTGCGCATCTATTTGCGGTCAGTACTCAGACATCGTAACAATCAGCTCGAGACAGGGACTAGCAAAGCGATGGAGCTTCGCCGAGGTTCACAACCTAGACGACCGTGTCAATAAGTTTAAAGCCTCCATGCTCCATATGCTTGGGGACCACCACCCGACTACGCTCAAGACCCTCAAGTTTCATCTTCGCGCCGACCTCGCAGATCACATCCGCAACTTGGGAGGCCTACAACATGTAGATGCGAGTGTTACTGAAGTCGCTCACACTGTACTCAAGCAAGACTACCGCCGCATCTCCGATCGAAGGGCAACAGCCACGGACGAAACCGTTCGCCGAATCGAGCACTTAGATATCTCTGCTGCCGTTCGAAGTGAAGTCGTCTCCGTGTCGCGATCGTGTCGCCTCACAACCCTGCACGCGAATCTAAGCGATAGGCATAGAGCGTCTCTTGTATGGGAAGGCTTCAGAATGTACCTCCGCGACCACGCTCACTTGAGATCCCTCACTATGCTGCTGCTCGGAAACGAGGCAGGCCGCCGCACCGCGGCGAGGCTCCAGTCACTACGCACAGAAGCTCCCAACATCTATATCGATCTTCTTGTTCAGCTCGGTGACCAGTGCACCACCGTGCTGCTGGACCTTGTCCGCGCCGAGTTTCTCCAGCAACATTCGGTCCACACATGTGACACTCTCTATACTAATATCGTCAAAAGTGGTTACGTTCCCGGCAGCTTCTGTCCCTCCGTTAACGACTATGATCCCGACCTGAATGTCAATTGACTCGATCTACTGCGGAAACTTGTCATTCAGGGCGTTTATGGAACTAACGGCTTCGGCCCGACGGAACGGCAGCGATTCAGCTTCGTGCTTCTGGCCGATGACGACGAAGAATACACAGAAACTGTTTGGATGGCCTGGGCTCTGTCTCTCTTCCATATACAGACCTGTGAATCACTGCAACCTACCGAGTATGCGTTCGTTCGGTACATGGACTGTATGGCCCCAACCAGCGCTGTTGTCGACACTCTGCATTGCGTTTGCATGCGGGAGTCTACGGATGAGAACTTCAATCGCACAGAAATTCCCGTCCCGCTCCCAGACATGCAGCGACGAGGGCGTCAAACTCCTGCTTCGCCCTGTTTTAGCCTGTACAAGGCCTCTGCTATCACTGGGAGAGCTCACGTGGTGCGGTCCAGTGCCCATATCCTCAGGCTCACTCCTCCGCTCCGCTAGCTCGTCTGTCGCTTCTACATAAACGTGTTCTTCAGAGGCCGTGATGCATGACCAGCCCTACCTGAACCCTCCGCTCCAACGGACACGCCATTTTCTCTGCACTAGAATTAAAGACACAAGAAAACTACAATATGTTTGGTGAGCTACCAACATACAAGTACTGTTCTCTTCTCTCTCTCTCTTCTGCGCGTCGACAGGTACTCGTCCTCTGTTCCAATAGCAACGTGCGGGGAAGGATCCGAAGTTGTGGCTCGATTTTGTACCAGGTTAGACGCGTAGGGCACTGCCCCAGTGCAGTGTCAGGGGGTTGCGTAAGCGCCTAAAGTAGTACTAGGTACTGTGGGTTAGCAAGGCAATTCGAGCTTGGCTCTCGACAGACTAGCCTGTGCAGGCAACGCGTTACTACGCGCGGGGCGGTGGAGTGAGAGATATCTCAAGGAAAGGGAGAGATCCCTAGAAGTGAATAGTACCCGGACAACAACCAACGCCAAGGAGTAATACTCCAAACAGTGGTGTAACACCAGGAAGGTGAGTGAGGCCAAGTTATAGATAGTATCCAACCGAGCCGAACGGATAGTGTCCACATGAAGGGAATCGCACGAGTGACGTGCCCCCAACGGGCGTGGTTATGCAGAGTCGCTCTTATGACATGCTCTGCAGCGGCGTGGGTAAGGAGGTATACTCTGTGCTTAGAGTCGTTTGCGACTGTAGCGGGAAGTCGGGTAACCGATAGAGATCGTACAAGAACTAGTAGTGTATAGCCAAAGGTGGTGCACCACCAATAGCGACAGGAGTACCCAACTCTGGGATGCCCACTGGGCACGCGAAGCGCGTAGCCCGTAGTCGAACTGGAGTTTGGAAAGGCGCGAGCTGCAAGCCTCCCAGCAAGGGTTATAGCCCAGCGCTGCGCGTCAAGGGACGAATGCGGCAGAGTCTCACCGAGAGGGGCGTAAAGCCTCGCGGGAAAATCCCGATACGGCCGCTCGTATCGATATGACGTACCGTCAGAGACAACGCGCTCGCTTAGAGGGAAAGGGAAGCGGGGGAGGCAACTCATTACCCGGAGGACGCCTGCCAAACTCCGTAAACTTTACAGTCAACCACTCCCTTACCGGGGACGTAGATTTACAGTATGACTTAGCGTCGACGTACATATACATGTTAAATACTACGCCGGTGGCTCGTCCGCGCCAGTAGATTACAATGACAACTACAAATTACACCTAAAACTACAAATTACCATGCCATGTGGCGGGGAATAATGAATAAATCAAATCAACCTAGTCAAATCGTATAAATCAAATCAAAGATAAAATAGCATGCATACGTGTGCAGCGTGGGTTATTACAGTGCGCACGGCAGAAGCGCCCCCGTCGTATCAGTGACTGACACTGTCGGCTATCGGCCACATCGCTTGGACACCGTACTCGTTTCGGCTGGAATAGTCCTGCGGGCCTAGCCCAAATCGGAGAGCCAGTGCTCGACAAGACGCGCAATCGCAAAGCTCTTACTGTCCCTGGCTTTAGTCTGCACGTGCAACGTAGAAATCTACAACACCTCCAGGCGTACTGGAGATGTTGTCCGAAAACTTTTTTTTTTCGTATCGCCAGATAATGTTTGTTGTCCGAACCCACCTTCACTACGTTTGTGGCTTGTCCAGAGGCATGTGCTTGGAAATCCTTGCCATCCTTTTCACCAGACCGTTACATCCCGTCGTTCATCAACTCACACAACGGCCCCTCAATAGGAGAACCGTACCGAAACATCTATTCTAGAAAAATGCGGCATAAATCGCTGCAGACGTTCCATAGTATTGGCGCGTTTGCCAGAGGGAGGTACTTGGAAAACGTGAGGCTTTAAGTACGTTCGCATCGGCCACAATGACCCGCAGCATACTGCATGCAGGATAGTTCTGCTGCCAGCGAGGCCTCCAGGCTTGCGAGTTGCATTATGGACCCGTCCGCAGACGTCCCATATTGTTGAGCATGGTACCACTGAAACTCGTAACGTACATATCTCCCCAAGGGGTTTCTAAACAGTACGTCTTCGTCTTTGAGGTCGCACGCCTCCTTCGGTGTAGAGTAATCACCGTATGCTAGATTCTCGACATAGTTGAGTCGTTACCATGAGAAGTCTGGACTCCCTTGCTCCCCTTCTCAACTTATCAGCCTTACTGGCCCTTGAAGTGCTCGAGATGAGCGCTCCACCCATTCGCTGTCCGGTATAAACGTGTTCTTCCGCGATATCAAGAAGAAATACCCAAGGCATTAGAAGAGCTTGTCACTAGCGTTTCTCCTCCGCACGCTGATCACATCACAGATCGTCTGCCCCATCCTTGCATATAGAGCATGGTCTGTTGAATCAGCCTCCTCGCACTCGCGGCGGGACTCGGCGTCCACAAACAAAGATGAGCAGTTCTGGGTGCCAAGCTCTGCAAGCATCATTCAAACTAGAGCCGTCGCCGCATCGTAGAAGGAACGCGTATAGTACTCGTTACGGTTGGCAAGAACCATCGGTGGACTCGGCACGACAACCTCCAGGCTATCTGCGGAAAACTCTCCCGCCACGCGCGGCTCACTGCGACCAGCGCACTTTCGGACTGGAAAAGAACTTCTCGGGTCCAGCTCAACAGTTTCGCGGTGGCACCATTGCTGAAGCTGCTTCTCAATGGTTTTGGCAGGACCGATGTGCTTCGCCCTCACTTGTGTCATACGATTGCGAATCTGGCCACACCTAGTTCCGGCACAGGGGTTGGCCTGCTGGATGCCACCAGAAATCTCGCGAGCCACAGGTGCGCTCTTGTCCTCCTGCTTGATATCCTTGAATTCGGCTTGTAGGCACAGGAACTTGGAAAGCGCTGGCTTAGTCGTCTTTCGCACCTGAAGATGCTATTGACCAGCCTGCCGTAGCTTCTCCTTGTAGTTGGTGACCCTCGTCTTGAGACCAGCAGTCTTTTGCCCCGGCATCCTGATCTTGTTTGTCTGTTTGGCAAGCATCATTCGTAGCTCGGACGGGCTGTGTGTACGGAATGCAGTTCTTGAGGTCCGGAGAGGCGCTTTGAAGAGCTGACGAAGGGATTCTGATGATGATGCCTGGACCTGATGAGAAGAGCATAAGGCATATGAGCGAGCTGGTATTGCAGTACTCGACACCGTGGGGCCTTGTAGTGGACCTGTATAGTGGTACTTGCGCCACGTCAGAAGCACGCCAAGGGCTTCCGAGACACCGCCGTGTGGTGAGGTGCGACAGGGATGACGACTGCGTCAGTTAAGCTCTACCGAGCTTGGTTAAGGCGCTTTGCGTAAGCGTTGTCAGCACCTCGTGTGACACTGCTGGCTCTCCGCGGGTTCTGGCGTTTTTCACAACGTACTCGGCCGGAGTGAGACGGACCGGGTCTGCCGGGAGGGTGAGCAACCCTGTGGATGCCCCTGCTGGGTGTCCCCGGTATCAATGTTTACCGGACTACATAGTCCGGTTTACTGCGGGCTACATCCGGGATCGAATGCTTCCCCGGCGCTGTTCACGGGCGTAGGTAAACATCTGGGCGGCGAGCTACCATGCCCTCCTGGACACGCGAAACCGGCTAAAATCACGGGCGGCGGAAGCGATGGCGAAGTGTGTGGTGGTGCGTCCGTCGACGCTGCAGTACGAAGGTGTAAGACTGGGGGTATTTGCGGACCGAGTCTTCGCGGTAGGAGAGACAGTCTTGCCCTTCTATGGGACGTCACGGCACGCAGACTCGCGTGAGCTCACGTTGGAGAAGATGAAGATCTACGGAGGTGCACTTTTGTGCGTAGACAAAGAAGGTTTCAACCGGGCAGCCCTTGTCGTGGAAAGGCGAGCTAAGTCCCGTCAAGGTTCGAGGCATAAGATGTACACCGCCGCGGCACTATTTTGTGTGGCAGGGGTTGTGAATGACGCCCGCTACTTGTCTGGGGATGAAGAGGGGCTAAATAGAGGTACTTTTAAAGCGCAAGACACAAACGTGAAGTTTTAGGAGGATCGAGGGCATTGTCGTTGAGAACTGTTCGTGCATGGACCGCCGTTACGATCTGTGCGAAGCGTTGAATTCCGAAGGGCGAGGAGCCGGTCACAAACCACGGGGATAAGTTCAGCTTCTAAGTACTTGGTAGGAACTTCCACAATAGCGTACAGATAATCGAACTTAAACACTACATGCAAGTCTGAGAACCAGTTCCGGCTACCAGGCCAAACTATAGCGGCCGAGCATGACTTTGACTCAGCCGCAAGAAAGGTTGCCTTGCATAGTGGGCGATTATGGGACCTTTATCGCAGGAGAAAGAGGCTTAAGAAGAAAAGGAAAGTTTAGATTAGGAAGATGTCGCTAGTGATGGTGGCTCAGATTTACACATGTGAGAGCGCATGAAGAGATGGACGTGTGAACATTAATCTGAAAGAAAACATCCATCTGCCCATATACTTTCGTTTGCGCAGATGTCAATCCCTGTCATTAGTGACACCCCACCAGAATTAAAAGTTACATACTTTTCAACGACACGAGATACAAGTTTACAACCTCTCTTTGACGTCGACTCGAGGTTCAGTTTGTGTCTACGCTTCGTGTGATACGTGGAAGACCTGCCGAGCACAAGAAGGGTGTGGCTTCCGTCCTGCACGTATCGACTGTAGCATGGCTACTGCACGGGTAAGGTGAAGTGTTGGTCTCTGTACTTATCATCAGCTTCTTACGATAGGTGGCCACGCAACGTAGGAGGAAGTTCGTCCGTTTGAAAGAATGCCGACTCGTCTGTGGGTCTCAGCCATACGCTGCAGCTGGCAAAACTTCGGCGCAAACCATGCTGTGGCAGACCTATGACTTTGTGCGCGCACTGTTCTCCAGTGGACAGTCGAGGCACAAAGGAAGCTCTCCTACAAGAACTCAATGCGAAGGACAGAACCACTACGTTTGAGCGCCACGATGCAGTTAATCATCTTATATTCGGCGCGTACTAAACTGGCGCTGTCCAGCAGCACCCGTGCAATCTGCCGCTTCTTACGTTGATTACTGGTTGGTTCTGTTTCGCGTTCGACTATGTTTACAATACTGTCCGAGAAATCAGCGCAGAGTTTTTCACATCGTCTCTTGCCATATAACGTTGGCAAGATTCTGGGTGAGCCAGTACAGCCGAACATCACTGAGCATAATGCTCAGCTTCCTACAGCCGCAGATGGCGCATATTACGCGTAACGGTCTACAGTGGAGCGGCCCGAAATCCGTCGGAAGGCAATTAGGAGTATGAAGGGTCCAAGATAAGATTATCGTCGTGAGGCAGGCTATAGGCCATGGTGTGGCCTTGGGGTACGTAGGATGAGATGCGGAACTGCAGCATATTGCATACATCTCAGTACGAGCTGGATGGTTTACCTGGAAATGAACTGCGAGTAGTGGATGCGGGCGTTCACTGCACGCGGCAGTTCAAACTATTTTTTTTGGAAGTCGGCGTCCATGCGAAAAACCGCCGTATTACACGCACTCCACGTTCCGGAATGCCACGAAAGTCAGAATTCTGAAGCATTCTAAAATGTGCGGCACGGGTGGAAGGTTTACTACGGGGCTGCACCCGTTGGACGTCCGCATCCATTTCCGCAAACACACACGGAACAAGTCCTCATTCTCGAAAAACAAAATTGGATCAGAGCACAGGGGTGACCTATTGAGTTCCTAACGCTTACAATCATCCGACAGCCTCGTATTTAGATCGAGCCTAACACAATGCTACGTGTAATCGGCGTGGAAAAGTCTCCAAATAAAATTGAAGAACTCCGCAGTACGTGCAACATACGTAATAGGCTGATGGATTCTGAACTGCGGGCGTGACGATAATCGCGGACAAGTAAGCTATCACAGGAAAAGAAGTAGCAGATCCCGAAGGTACGTGAAGAAATGTTTGAGTGGGAACCTTTCACCTTTACCTCCGCGATATTCTTCCCGAAATTCATGGACGGCATCCGTTGCTCAAAACGTTTCACGGAAATTTTGATGTCGTCCCTTATTCTCTGACCGCATCTCTCGCTAAGAAAGGCAATATCATGCAAAGTAGGACAGATCAGCAGTTGCGCTCCATATCCCCTGGAAAGTTCGCCTTTGAACGAGAGGTGATTGTCTTCAGCATGCATCCTGCTAAAACTCTCGAAGCATGGGAATTATCCGAAAATATTACATATGAACTGAATGAGGATGTGACCATGGAGGAATATGACATGCGAGAAGGCTGCATGAAAACTGTAATTGTATGGAGTATCTGTTGGATTTACGTAATAGCTGCGAGGGGCAAACATTTGGAACAAAAGGGGCCGGGGGTGGGGGCAGGGCAAAATAGGCAGTATACGAGAAGAAATGCGACAGGCCCTAGAAAACTAGTTAGCATAAAAGGCCGTCAAGAATGCAAATAAGTACAAGGAATAAGCAGGAAGAGAGATGATCAGCAGGAGCTGATACGAGATACCGTGACGAGAAACTGCTACAAATCAGAATTAGCTTTGACATGAAACACCTTCAAGATCTCACGGGGACCGCCATACTACTCACTAATGAACTTGGAGCCAGTCGAACGTGGAACGTCTACGTAGACTCCTTCCCTTTGTAAACTCTTTATAGAAGTAGATCGTGACATTAATTTCTACGCTGAAAGGACTGTGAACGGCTCTTATCAGTACTCGAAATAATTGTTTGAATGACGACGAGGGAATCGTGCTTAGCGACAGGACAGCATTACGTCGAACCATATACGTGCTGATATTACTTGCCATGGAGGACCGGTGGAAGTGGGACCTATGGGGGTAGCTCAGAGCACCTTCTCAGTACGCCGGTATGTACTCATACGCAAAATGTGCCCGGACTTCAGTAGTACGTGATACAGGTTAGCGGTTATCTCAATGGTATCGTTCCTGCCTGCGGCCGTACGTCCGTCGATATACAAAATTCTGCCAGCAGTGTGGACAGCATTGACTTCCTATCGGCTCTCCAGGTTTCGAAATCGTCATTGAGGGCCAAGAAAATGGGAAATGTATGTGGGAGGATCTACTTAGCGTACAGGTGGTTTTCACGATTGAAAACTGGCATTTCAGCGACATCACAGGTCTGTATTCGGGACTCCACTATTGATAGTCCGCATCTATTTTGCACCGTACGAGACTGTAGACTTACCCGGACAGCTATCGACTCGGAGATAATGCATAACGAGGCCAGAACGTAACGTAGAAATTTCCTTGTATCCGCCGAGGTAATGGCGTCGAATAGGCCCTGCAGAATTCTGTTCATACAATATTCTGAGTTTCTGGGCGGACAGTACGGGTGGAATCCCATCTGAAACACGTCAAAAGGAATTTTTCCAAATAACAAATTGCGTATAAGATGCAAGCGTTACGAGAAGCCTTCATGGAGACACATGGTTGACTGGTGTTGCCATCTAGACTATTGATTGCTTAGTACTATTCTTCATCGTCGTGATATGGCACCGCGTCATATCTTGCCATTGTCTAGACATCGTGAAGACACAAACGCGCCATTCTAATACTAGTGGCGCAGAAGAACCGAGACTTTCTTGGAAACATCTGGTAAACTCTTCTCATGGCTTTTGAAAGCACTTGTCGGTTTTCTATACCAAGATCAGGCGTGGGTCACATCGCATTGGTTCGATACGTCTGTATTGATGATGGTTTAGGACCCAGAAGAGCATTTAGCGAGCAAAAGAGTTGTCGTCGCCCACACAAAGGATTTCATCCTTCTAGTCTATAGGCGTTGGCATTATGGAAAGGAGAGGAGGAGCTCGCAGTGCTGAACGGGCGAATGGAAAAAGGCGAGTTTACGTTTTTGTGCTGAATAGGCCACGCCATTGTGTAACACGATCTCACACGGACCTGTTTGTTAATTTTTGGGACTTGAATTGCTAAGTGAATTGATGAAATCACCGCCATTGGACAGGGTACGTTAGTCGTTCCCTCCGATCCTTAACAAAGTACATCTTTAGATCTTCACCTGTTCTGATTGTCAGTGTACCACCAAGTATGAGGAACAGGTGACAGTAGACAATACCACTCCACGATTTCTATGTCAACATGGTGGGAGAAATTATATGCTAGCGACTCGAATATAGGATTTTTCGAGAATTGCTTTCTGCGATGAGTTCTGGTTCTTTTGATTCCTTTCATCACCTTGGGGCTACGTACTGCAGGATGTCATGGACTGAGCCTGAATTGATATCCATACCTTTAAGTGAACTGTTTCAGTACGAAACTACGCCTAAACAGAGCAGAAATAGTAACTCGACAGAGTAACCCACAACTGCAGCCGGCTTGTTTTGGCAGCGGGGCTACAGACCTCATTCTGGCAAAGCAGAAAAAGAATGGTGTGGTTCGGTGATGAGGTTCGACAATCGCACTGATTGTACTAGCAGCGGAAAAGGATGATCAGAACGAGAGCCGCTGTGCTAGAGCTCAACGTGCATTACAGAGTTGGTCATTGTAGACATCAACTGCCTTGGCTCCGTACGAAGTATGAGCACGAGTGGGTAAGCTGACATCACTGCCAGACGTCATGGTTGGGGGCCCAGTTCTAACATTGCCCGCAGAAACGGAACGACTGGAGATGAAAATACTCTTTTTATTTAAGTTGCTACCTATTCACCTCAACCTTGCCAAAAACATTCTGCTGGTAGAGTCAAGAGCCAGTAAAAGAGTTCAATAGGCTGCGAATGAGCCAGCGCCCTGAATAAGGTTTCAGCGCGTAGGACAGAACCGGTCTATCAAATGTTTCGTCACTTAGACTTTTGTACTAGGACTTAGAGCTATGGCTGAAGGCGACAATGAACAGTGTTGTGTTGGTGCCGATCCGGGAGAAGTGAAGGGCTTCTCGGGTGAATTTCTTTTGCGCAGTACATAGTGGGAGGTGAAGGACGGCTGAGATAGCGTCTGTGTTTCCCGCCATGGGTGCTGGCGTACACCTGGTGGAGTGTGAATTCTAGAAGCAGCGGTGGTTTACTACAAATTTTGCGGTTGCAGGCCTGGTATTGCTATGCCCAGACTCCCATCCGGTGGACGTACGGATCTCGTTCCACGGGACTCGAACCACTAACGAGTTGACGTCCCGGTCCAGTACTACTAGACTCAGACATACACCATGCAAATTCCTATGTCTCTTAATACTAGTCACCGTCCTGCGGTCCTCGTAAGCCTGGTCCAGTAGTGCTATCTATGCTACTACGGCCTGTCGAAGCGCGCGGTGCAGTTGTTCTGCCTAGTGTATTGCGACGTGTGGGAGACCATCTTTAGTGTTACTCTACTAGAACTGCGTTTCGCTCAGTTTCGACCTCAGTTCTACAGAGCATCAGGCTACGCGTAATGGAGTTTTGCGCTGGTTTTACTCGGCTTTTGGACCACAAAATATGCAATCCTTTGCCAGTACTTCCATTACTTTATAATATCGTCATCAAGTCCACTAAACAGCACACGGCTACTGACCCCTTCTTCTACTCCAACTCCCCACGCTTCTAACACTACGTTCAATCCGCCCTATCGCTTCCCACTGCTCAATGACACCACCCATCGCACACGATCTCCATTTTAGTTTGGAACACCACGCCTATCCATCACACCCAGTCTCTGAGCTCTTCCTACTACCGCAAGCCCTCATCTGCCGACTCCTAAATACTCTTGATAATTTAGGCTTGCTCTGCGGCCCCATGCCCTCCGCATAGTTTCCGTCTGAACAAACATCATCACGCCATCTCACCATCGCCAGTTTACCATTGCCTCCTCGTCATCTAGTGCCCCACAGTGGTGTCATCGCATCCAACCCGTCCCGTCGTCTGCCGCTGTTCAAAAGAAGATCATATTTCGGCCAACCTCCGCCCAAGACTTCAGTCCTGTGCGATTCGCGACTAGCCCTGCAAGAGGGATCTACACTTATCGCAAGGAGGCGTACCCAAGCTGCTTATCAACGCACACCGCACCATCATAAAAAGAAAAAGAACCAGTTGCTTTCATACCCTCCCCGACGTGAGGCTACTTGCTCGGATCTTTCCAGGTAGCATCACGCGCCAATGACGTTCAAATTGGGCCTGTGGCATGTTCTAACCTGCCACGATTTCGCTGCTGCGCCTCGGAACTACGTTCGACCGTTGAAAGGTTTAAGATGCATTGAATGAGGGGGACTACACTATCACTATACCTCGAATCCCCCCTGTGGCTGTAGTAGCAGTCAGATATTGTATGGTACTCTGATATAAACACATCCAGTAGTATAGGCATGCGTCGAATGGCTGGGCAGTCTCGCACTATAGTCACTCTTGCGCGCACGAGACTGGTACCATACTTCGTATACTTTGGAGTTACCACGATCGGACCTTTGTTGTTATCCTTAGTAAATGCACGAAGACATCGCCGCGTATGAAACGTGGCGTAGCTCTCCGTACTCACACTCCCCCTGCCATCCCTTCACCTTCCAGCCTTCTTTGCAAGTATTCAATACGCGTCGTTAATTCTTCCCGTTAGTCTACTCGTCTTCAGACGCGTACCAACTTTCCGAACACGAGCAGTAGTGTCAGTGCCGAGAAGGAGAGCTGGTAAAGCGCGTCCCGACTTTTCTGAACGGATCACCCGACCTAGAGCCTGCCGTCTCATACGACGACGACGTCTCTTCTGGTGAGGCTTCAGCGGCTCTGGTGCCTGTACTCCAAGTTTCATTTCAACCGTACTCTGAGGCGGTCATGAGTAAGACTGAGCTGTTCAGATAGTATAAAGCGGTTCTTTTCGCCGATGTCCCTAGAACTGGTACCTTGTAAACGGGTTAGTGGTCACCTCTGCGATGAGGGACCCCGACATCTCTCTTGCGCGCACCGGAGAGTTCTTTTGATCTAAAATAGGGGGTTAATCCCTCAGATTTGCTGCGGTCGAGAAGGGATGTCTCCATCGCGGCTTTTTAGCAACTTGTTTGCTCAATCGCGGCGGTACAATCCTCGGGGATGCCTCCTTCCCGGACCCCGTCGAGATGGTGAGCGAGAACATAGCGCGAGCGAGGAGAAATTTTTGCTTCTACCGCCCTTGTGGTGACCCCCGTAGAGCAAAACATATATTCTCGCGCATGCCGTGGAGACAGACGTATACTGCCAACTTTGTATAGACAGCACAGACGATATCATGTGTAATAGGCTTCATTGAGGTAGTGAGGACACCGTGATGATACGGACCGCATTGGTTGTAGGTTCCATATACATGTATACCGACGACACTTAAAGATACCGCTCTCGTTGCCAACACGGCGTATGTCACGCTCGTTTACTTCACTGATGCTTCTTTTCGAACATGCGCAACGTCCCAGCAAACTATAGTTTCCTGGTTCCTTCTTTTGCTTCTCCGCACTGTGGAGGGCAGAGACTATAACGTCATTCTTTCTCTTTCGACTAATCGCGCACCATAGACTAGAAACGTAGTACTACAAAACGCGCTGCACTCTCTCCAATCAGCTCTATGTGACAAAGCTCCCGTCGACTTCACATTCTCAGGCGCCTCCCATGTCTACCGCACATGCCACACAGTTCTCATCGTGTCCCACCGCGACATGTTTATTCCGAAGGACACTGCAGACATTCGCGGAGAGGTGAGAACGGGCAAATGCTACCGCCGTTGCAAAATACCCTCAAATCAGCTTACTGTTCCTGCCTTCATTATGCGGCACACCGCGCAGTCCACTAGTCATATACACAGAAAGGGGGCCAATCTTCAGATTAGAGCCGCTGATCATGCACTGGTGGGTAGGCCAGCTTAGGTCCCGGCTGCTACAGCACAGGCGTAACCAACTATCACCACGCCATCGTTGCTGCAGCTGTGATCCCTCCTGGAGGCATTACCCCTTTTGCCGTCCAGTTCTCGTCTCGACATGCACCCTGATCTCATTCTTGAACCGACACACATCTATCGTCTCGGCATCTCCACGCTAATCAGGAACCGCAAACTCGTTCGAATCAACGCGGCTATCATGATTACAGGGCATGCTTCAGTCGGAATCAGTCGGAAGCAGTGCAGGACCATCCAAACACCTATCCATCGTCCAGCAGGCATGGTTCTAGATGCCATTCAGACGGAGTTCTACGTTTCCGACTGATACATCGAAATCAGCACGACTGAGAAAGGCAATTGTCCGAACAGACCATACCTAAATGAAGGAGTTCGCGGCATAATGGAGACCAGAGACTACGAGTTTGTTCCAGTCATCTTTGCCATTGTCACAGGAAGCATAGACACGTTGTCGTCAGAAGACCACCTCCAAGCCACCCACATCGATTTGCCTTTGATACCCAGGCATTCTAATGTTCCGCTCAAGACCGAGAGTGCTGGGGCCCTCGAGCATCTCCAAGTTTCAAAACCCAGAGGAGCCCGTTGGGAATTTCAAAGCCTCGATGCTCGAAATCTTTGTAGAATATCCACAGATCGGGCTCCGGACTTTCACATTGCGTCTCCTCGTTCACAATCTAAATGAAATGAACAATATCTGAAGCATACAGTTTCGAGAGGCTGTACTGTGCCAACGAGCTCACGCTCCCATCAAGCGATACTATCACCACCCCGTGAAACAGAGAGCAACAGATCTGGACGAAACTACCCTCCGAATCTAAAACTCTCGCAACCTTGCTCCCCTCCGACGTATAGTCGGCATTGTATCACAACAATATCGCACTATGACCCCACCCAAGAGTCAAAATGATGGTTCAGTGGCGCATCTTTTCTCAAAATATATTGATGAATACCTCCACGAGCTAGCTCGTTTGAGAACCCTCGAGATACTGTTTATCGGGTACGAAGAACGCCAACTTTCGGCCAACACACTCCCCTCACTGCCTGGAGAAGATTTCCGCATCCCCGTCGAGCTTGTTGCCCTCGTTGGTGGCCAGAGCCAGATGGTGCTGCCCGGCCTCGCCAATGGAAAGGTCTTTGAATAACATTCGCTCCAGAAATTGAACAGTCTCCGATATACTATCGGCAGAAGTGCTTCCTTTCTCGTTGGCCTCTGTCCTTCCGTTGAAAAGTATAATCCGGGCCTCAATATCATTCCGGTCGGCCAATTCCGGGCATTTACATTTCAGTCCCTTCATGCAAGTAGTCGCTCCGGCCGGACGAGATGATAGCGTTTCTTGTTCACGGCACGAGCTGCTGAGGGAGAGAAATACACATGCTCTCTCTGAGTGAGCAGGATCGTCCCCTTATCCGCGTGGAGGAGGATGAACCCATGGAATCCAACGAATATGCCTTGGTTCGGAACACGAACTTTACTACATCTATCGACGCTGTTAACGTCATGCACCAATGTGTCCGGCTGCCATGCTCTACAGATGAAAATCTAGACTGCACATTAGAACTCGTCCAGCTCCGAAGGATGTGGCGACAAGGGCATCGAACTCTCTCCTCTTCCCGGTTTGGCGTGTGTAAGGCCCCTCCTGTGGTTGAGACATCTCACGTGGTACGGCCGAATATTTACAACCTTTCGTTCGCCCCTCAGCGTCACTGGCTCTGCCTTCGCCAATTTATGCAGAGATGCTGCAGAGACGCTGATGCAGGCCTCAAACCACTCGAGCCACCCCCCCAACGGGTATCCTATCCTTTCCACACCGGTATTAAAGACAAAAAAACTAAAATAGGCGCGGATAACTACCAACGTACATGTTGGAATATAAGTACGGGTGCCTGTTCGCTCAGTGTCATCCAACGGAGCAGCGCAATAGCTCAGTGGGTTAGGCCACTATTTTCTGATCTCAAACGGTACAGGCACGGTCTGCTGCTCTCCCTAATTTCTACGTACGGGCTTTCAATCGCCGTTTGTTTCCGCAAATGGCCGCAGGATGGTAGCCAGAGTTCGAAACAGACTCGGTGGTAGATCAGACCTGCTATTGCGGTGTTGACACAACCATTCGCTTGATTCGCTACTTGGAATCTAGCGATTGGAAACATGGCCGACCATACTTGACGTGTTCTCGGAACTCCTTTTTATTCTACCTCGACATACAACGTACTTTTCGAACCTCACATCCACCACATTTGTGGCTTTTCGAGTGGCCTCAGCAATACGGAAGAGGCCATTTTTCTCATTGGAATGTTCCGTGCTGTTGTTCCCTGACTCAAACAATGTGCCCGAAACTGTAAAACCGTACATAAGCGTCTGTTGTGGAGTAGTGCGGAACAAGACGTCGCGAATGATGTCGAGTACAGGGGTGGTTCTCAATCCCAGCCACTTTGAAAACGTCAAGCCGTAAGTGCATTGATGCTTACGCCCACGACCGTCTACGTACTGCGAATAGGACATCCCATTTGCCAGCTGGGGGCTCACGCGTGCCAATTGCATGAAGGGCTCGTGCATGGACATTGAGTCTAGTGGAACCTAGTACGCTCGGAACGCATAAGCGAAATATCTTCCCAGATATATTCCGAGCAGTTTCTTCGCCGTCGTCGGGGTCATGTAGCCCACTACATGCAGAGTGACCACCGTATATTTCATTCTCCATCTTGCGGAGTCAACGCGATGAGAAATTCGGAGTCCCTCCATGACTCTTTGATCTCATCGGTCGCCCATGCATTTGAGGCACCGGAGGGGAGTACTTCGTCTGGTCGCTCTCCGATACAAACCTGTATTTCGGCGACATTGAGCGGGAATACCGAAGATACTAGAACAGCTTGTCCGTAGCGTGTCATTCCAGCGCTCTGATCACGGCAGAAACTGTCTATCTCATGCTTATATGTGCATTGGAGGCAGTCGAAATAGTTTTCTCGCACTCGGGCCGGGTTTGCATACAAGCGCAGCTATGACTACTTTACAGTGCCGACCTCCACACACCATATGGGAGCTTAAATCCATCGCCTCATCGCTACAAGAACGCATATATCACTCCTGACAATTGGCAACATCCATCCGATCTGCTGCACGTCGGTCTCCAAACTGTCGACGGGAATGCCTCTGGCAACGCACAGCTCGCTGCGGCATCGGGGGTTCCGGACACGGATGGGGAATTCCACCCGGTGCGATGACGTAGTAAACCTTCCAGTCGTCGTGCATTTTATGGAATGGCATGGAATGCTGACTCCCACGGCGTTCCCGAAAAAACGGGTTCGTCTAGTGCGTCCATATTTCGCGTGAGCGCCGATTTCTAAAAACGATTGCTGTTTTAAACAGCCAGGTGCAATGAATATGTACACCCATTATTTGCAGTTCACTTCCGAGTAACGTTTCCAGCTCGTCCCGTGATTTAATCGGAATAATACACGTTCGCAGCTTAGCTAACGTATCTCGGTGGAGTGCGATGACCTGTACCCGACCTTAGGGAAAAAAGCGTATCCTGTCCTCTCGATGACTTAAATTGGAGGCCGACGAATTTTGCGCCACCCCACCGCAAACTACTAGCTGCACCATGTGCCACTAGACTTTCGACGAGACAGGGCATTCTTCTCGGCGAAGTTCACGTGCATTGCCTTACCCCGAATTGTGCCAATATTCCATCGCAGGACAGAAAGTGAAAGAGCCCCCGTCCTGCCTTCTGGGACAGAAATGTAACGATGCCGGAATGCTAACAGCGATTAACATGTAACACGTGTAATAAGTCGTGGATTGCACAATTGATAGTTGACACCATTGGGCTGGTGCGTGCCAAAACCTATACCTTCAATGGTATTGCGACCCTTGGACGTAGTCGTTGCGTCCCTTGGCGTGCATTCGCGTAGTCGGGGCTGCTCTGGGTACCTTTCAGTCAGTAATCAACAGTACGCACACGCCGTATTGTACTCGACACAGCGCGGTTTATGACGAAGGGTTGCCAGCTGCACGCAAATTTAGAAACCTACAATCAGGATGGCATTTTCAATACGTTCAAGTGTCATCCTCGAACAAGAGTCAACATCCTTTACTTGCAATAGAGCCACCGGTCTATAGGGAGGAAAAGGGAATATGCACACCAGCACCTCACTCGGCCCTTTCTATACCTATACAACAGGGATTCCAGGCAGAAACTAAGGGGCAGCATTCTTGTGGTAAACAGGTCGTACAAGTGTGGTGCGAAGTATGGAGTCGAGGTGATGCGGGCCATAGTGCCAAAGAGGGGTTCTCATTGTATATTTGAAGAGGATCAAAGATGATGATTTGGTTTCGGTTCGGGGTCACCGCTAGTGACAGCAGGTACAGATCCGCTCCTATGTAGATTCATGAGCACTGAGAAGCTGTTCTGTATATTCGATCTCGCACATAGATCTGGTCATCTTTGCACATGAACAGATCCCAGCATCCAGCACTAGTGAAAGTCTTTTTTCTGGTACGGCGCGACGAAAAGTGCGCACCCTTCCAAGTGACCATTCCTGCAGGTGAGCGAAAATGTAGGCCTGCTGCTGTGGCTTTGCTTGGTTGTCGAAAGCAGCTCTTGTACTGGCATGTACCATTGAGTATTGCTACACTTGAATCTATTCAATAACGTCCTGCCGCCTAGTCCAAAGCTATATATAGCCTCAATGCTCACGAATGCCCCCCCACCCTCCAGAAGCTCACTCATTTCATAAACCATAAGAGCCTCAGGTGAAAGTAAGGCTCTCTGCAATAAGTCACTGCGATCCCCATGAAATCCTGCGTTGGCGTTTCGGGTCTCGACAGCATTGGTATCTCGGTACTGAGCATCCGACAGTACGTACTGCGTGTCGTTCACAGAGCTAGATGCATTAAATGATACTGACGTAGTTCATACCGCATGCCCCGAGCCTCTGCGGGACCACGTCCTCCATTCTACAAAAAGGGCCACCCTGTTGAACTATTATGTGTTGACCGCCACACTACCACCTCGATAGATCCTCGTCTCTTCCCACGCATATTCGCGCAACTTGACATACAGCAGCGTCTCAGAAAACGGCAAAATCCTCTCTCCTGTGGCGAAAACTCCGTCGACGAACACCTAAATTCCCACGCCTTCGTATTCCACCGTCTGCGGACGCCCCAGCTCACAGCCGTCCACCAGTTTCACCAACCTCACTGTTGACATATCTGGAATGTCTACGGCGGCACGGGAGATCGCTCTTGGGTGCCTTCCGACGCACACAAATGCCGTAGCAGCAGCATAGCACCTTCTGTGTAGCTCGCCAAAAACCAGACTATACAACTTGAGAGACGCTACTACTGTGCACACTAGTTGGGGTAATTTCCAAGGCCTTTCGAACTCCTTGGAGACGCTGTCCGCGTCACATCGGTCAAGTATTTCGTTGCGAGCTTTACAGTCTATTGAGAGCGACAAATATTGCACACGGTGCTCATATCGCTCTTATAACAAGCTTCCTCCAAGCTATGTCCAGCCTGACTGACGCAGTCGTCACTCTCATCGCACCCCGCCAAGCGACGATGCTTGGAAAGTCCCCTGCATGACTATGGAAATGGATCGGTACCCCTGAGGCAGTCAACAGCAAGGTCTATTCGTCTCGACTGCGGCAAATTCAGGTCGCTCTTGTGCTTCGAGCTCCTGGGCTTAGGCCGGAAGATTTTTAGTTTGATTCATGCGTTCGCTCTTCTCACCGTCTTACCCGGCTGCGATTGCCTGATGGCGTCCATACAACTCACTTATACGTCATGTGCCGACTGAAGGTAACATTTCTCTGGTAGCATACGCCGGCGAAGTGCACCCCGTCTCGGTACCTTCCACGAAGATACCTGCATAGACCATTGTGTGGCCGAGGCGTGCCGACATTCTTTTCAACCGGCGTTTTGGGTGTGACCGTCATGATCTTAGACACGTTCCATCAGCGTGTTGTCCACTTCAGAAACTACGTTCTTCAGCGATCTCTCCTTCTGACCACAGCCCTCATTGCCCCCGTAGTCCTAACCGTCTCCGCTGCACCGCTTTAGACGCAGAAGTCAGACGCGAAATCGTAGACCGATACAGACGACGACTCCATGGCCGGTTCTGGTAAGCAGCCCGTCCAATTTCAGAAAGGTGGCTTCAATGCCCTTGTGAGTGTACGTGCCATGGGTATAACGGTCCGTACCCCTCTTGCTTCTGGTCTTTATTACAGAATCCGTTAACAGTACCTGAAACTTTCTCTGTAGACAATCACCAGAGCCTTCAGCATGATCACTAAAGAGGGCGTGAAAACTGCAGCTATCCACACACCGATGCAGCTGTATCACGCCAATAATCTCCGTACGATGGTTTGTCGAAGGAGTCTCCGTCGCAAGAGGTCATGGTGCGACTCGAACCGGTTCTGATCCAGCTGTTCGATGAGATGATTTACAAAATACAGTGTTCGGTTTCTAGAGATGGCCAACGGGGTGGATAGGAACAAAGTCGCAATCGCCCGCATTAATCCGTCCTTCTCTACAGCACTTCACTACGCCAGCAAACTTGTTGTACTCTCAACCAGACTGAACACCCTATGTCCCTTCCATATAGGTCACTGCATCTTGAGCTCAAAGCCGTCAGCGCAAGACTCCGGAGCCACGAAGTAATGAGCGCGCAGACGTAACAGAATATTGCGTCCAACCAGGGCCCGGCAAAACAAAACCCTGACTACCTTCGCTGGCTCTGGCCTCGACTGAGTCAGAAGCTGCACAGAAACCGCAAGACGATTGCTACATCGAGTCGTTTTCGTTAGAATGGAGGCCTGTTTCCTGTCGCGTCGCGTTTGCCACATGTTGATCTCGTTAAAGAACGTGAGCGTTTCGAAGCCCCCGGGGCGTCTGACGGAGAAGCGTCCCGGTGAAACTACCCTCAGAACCTTGCTGGCCCTGGACAGAATGAACTTCTTACCAGAGATGAGGGACATCGCGTGTGTGTTCTGGTTCAGAGCAGCACACACGATCCCCCTAATCTTCTTTTCATTACCAGTCAACAGGATGAATGATAGCGCTGCCCGCTCTATCAACCTGACCCGCTCGGTTACCAGCTTATGAGGGACGTGGTCGTCTCCCTCGAACCATAGATAAAAGTCTTCCCGAGGCCCGTGTTCCCTGCTACCGGCTGCCTAAAATTTTCTTGATAGCGGTTGAGGCCTCGTCGTCTGCTATGATGAAGATGTACAGGTAGGCCGGTATGTAGAAATGTATGAGGACAAACATCGCAACCAACCCCGTTGAGGACGATACAGCGTTGATGACTAGCAAGCACACGCCACCTGCATAAAGTCGACTGATCTCATTCAGTGGCAAGATTGCAGAGCGGTGAGAACAGGAGGAGTAATTGAAGACCGCGAATGCTGGAGGTATAAGCAGGGAGGTGTAGAGCGTCACAAGCAAATCAGGGCAGACCACGTAGTCACAAGTACAGGGAGGGGGGGCGATGACGGACCAAGCAAAGTAGGGGAAACTACGTTCATGTAACGATATGAGAAGGATGTGAGGCGCTGGCCTGCTGAAGCTGGCGTATGGCGGTAGGACTACGAGCAGGGAGGGCAGCGGGAAGGACCACGGCGAGTCCATACCCAGTCACCTTTCTTGTGTGTGAGAGCAGCCGCAACTTGTGGTACACAGTCAACAAAAGCTGGAAAAAGAAGCAAATCTATTAAGGTCGAGGGTGCGGAGGGGGGATGATACTGATGCCGTGTAAGGAGATCTGCACGTGGAAACGTGCATGAGCAACTGGGTATTAGATTTTTTTGCGTTCACATTCGTAGTTTTATCTCCTCATATACCCGTTGACGGATGGGTATCCATCGCTGTCCCTACCAGCCAAATAGACCCTCTTTGCATACTGATGTCGCAGAAACGATTGACCCGCACAATTAGGTGTTAGTTATAAGTAGGTCGCAAGTAATTTCCCTGCCCCCCTATCCAAACCCTAATCCCTTACTTCCGTCGGAGATCTCTCCTTTCCCAATATCCACTTCCAAAACCCCATAACCCTAACCCATTGTCCGGAAAGTACAGCGTTCACATGTGAACCCTCCAGAGGAGTTCACATTCCAAAAAAGGATTCGTTTTGGACAATGATGTGCCACTAGTGACACGCTCTTAGAACCTGCTCTTAGAATGTCTTTGCGAAAATCAAATTGTTTCTTGCAGCCAGCCCAGATTTAAGACATTCCATGCGCGTTTCCATGTGCTGCCGACTATGCTTGCTCAACCTCTCGTCGTCTTCGAGTCCATGCCCCCGTGGTGCTATCAATTCCGTGTCTACATGTGTCCATTTTCTGCCTTCACGCGGGCACCGTGCCCCGCAAACGGATTCTGCCTCGTGTTTTCCGCCTTCCTCGTAGAAAACCCTCGCCCCTC
The DNA here is from genome assembly GCA_032356245.1 of Endocladia muricata. Lineage (NCBI taxonomy): Eukaryota > Rhodophyta > Florideophyceae > Gigartinales > Endocladiaceae > Endocladia > Endocladia muricata. The sequence goes on along the minus strand of JAUKWC010044498.1, from coordinate 13,232 downwards.
GATTTCCATCATTGAAGATATCATGCAAGCGCTGTACTTCCGAAATCCCCAAACAACTGTGTGTCGCGAACTCTACTCGCTGCCTACTAGTGTTGACTGTGGGGCTTTAGCTAGGGACGCAGCTGTGCGGAAGTCTGAAAGCTATTTCGGTGGAACCAGAGTTTGGACCCGAAACGGGCGCGAAACCCCCGAAATCGGAGTGGCCAACCGCTAGAAGCTGGGGCTGGAACGTACCTGGACAGATACCCCCCTGTTCAGACCTCTTCTCTTCCGACGAGAGTTTCGAGGTTGAAGATTTCGATTTGGTGGCTTAGGAGGTGGTAGAGCAACCGATGTCCCGTTGCCCTTCTTCCAAGGTCGAAGACGACTCCACGAAGCTGTAGACGTACCCTGACCGGTGCACATAGTTCCCATACGCCCTTTCTGAAAGCGTGGACGGTATCATAGACTGCCACCAGACCAGCGTGATTGAGCACCGCGATAACTAAGGCCTAGACGTCGTATTAGTCGCAATGCGACCCTGCGGCAACAACTCCCTGGGAGGTCTCCCTGACGAAAGCATCACAGACGGTACGGCGTTGCGCAACGGCGTGGTGTGTTCTAGGATGGGTGCAGCTCATCACTGCCGAGGCGTCGTGATCTTAAACGAGCAAAACAGTGGCACGGCGTGCGCTCACGAGCACCTCCGAGTGCCCCTTTTTCCACGCAGGAATGGACAGGTCACGACGGACATGTAAATCATGGCGTACTTGTCGCAGTGGAACAAATTCGCTATACCGCTCCGCATACATAAGTCCTTCTTCCGTAACTCATGAGTATTACCGATCTCTTGTAGGCTCTCGCTACTGAGATCGACATGTACCCGCTGTCGTGAAGTCAGAACAGAAGCGAGGAGGCAACGACCAAGACCCTTGAACTGCCCGCAACTGTCCCGTATTACTGACCCAACTACGTGCACATTACCAAAATCCTCATCCGAGACTCCCGCCTCTTCATAGTGCTGAGCGACCCGGTCCCCTACAGCTCGACTTCAAAGAAGCTCGACGTCACTCATCAGCATAAAGCCAAATCGTATTGAGCAAAGCCTGAACTTGTTGCCTTGTTTATGCCTACCAAGTCGCGGTTCAAGAACGACCCCGACCACGACGGAGTTCTTGACCGAGAGGCTTGCTACAAGTACGCGCACGACGTTTTCGAAGTCGCTTTCGATTTGTTCGATAAGTGTACCATATCCGAGGGCTGGATATGACACGGAATTCTTCAGACTGAGATTGTACCATCAAAGCTTCTCTTTGTCTGCATTGCAGACCTTTACCTCCCCTCGATGCGCCTCTTCTGGAGAAGATACAGCGAACATCGACAAAACCAGCGCTACAGAGGCTGCACTACTAGCATTACGAACAAAATAACCTCGTACTAAGCTCCTAAGACCAGGAACAACACCATCTCCCGTCCCGTCACGAGCCAACGTACTGCGCCCTTCAGGCGCTGCTCTGCCTAGCGTCCTTTTGCCATTCATAGCACTTCCCCGGAGGCTTCAGCCTCTCCGGGAGAACCCGCAATAGCGCTACGTGCCGCGAGCAAACTGCTATGCAGAAAGACGGGAGTTGTAACCTTTCCTCGGCAACGCCTCGACTTGGTGAGGTTCCGTAGTCGGAGAAGTCCACTGGAATCAGAACGACTGCAGGTCAGTCGAGACAAGAGGTTTTGGAGATGACAAACACGGTGATGGCAGTGATATGGGAAACTATGAAGACGAAGGCTGGCAGCAGGAATGCGGCCTAGTCTAATAAGGTCCGCTAGGTGCTAAACGACGACGTTTCGAACCAGCTGCCTGTAGAGATTCGCTTCAAAATTCCAGTGCCCGGGTACAACAGCAAAACTTGGTCTCAGTGTACGCAGGCCTTTCGGCCCGTCCTGACGAAGTGAACTTGCAGCTGTTTATGGGGGACGAACAACAGTCCACACATTCGGTGCATCCAGGCCACATTCCCGTCGAGCACCAAATGCACTCGTATCTTTTTGTCGGGGACGTCCTGATCATGCACCAGCTTCGATCCTTCATGGCTAGGTGCGTGTATTACAGCCAGCTTGAGAATAACGATGTGGGCCAGGGCATTTCGAAGTCCTACCGGCCCCGGACGCCCGTGTGTAGGACCCTAGCGGAAGAGAATGAAGACTATGGAGTTAAGTATGCCTGCCTTGCCAATCGAAATGGTGAACTTCGGTACCTGGGCTGCACTAGCCTTGACAGTCTCGTTTGGTCTTCACCCATTTCGCAGGAATACCACCAGTTTCTCACGATTTTCCCAAACTGGAAACTTCGCCCAGGTGAAAACCCGTTTTTCTTCGTTGCGAGCGAACTCGACGAGGAGAGGGCACTGAGATATCGGTACGGCAATATTTTGCTGTGCGTCATTCTGAGCAAAGCGGAGGACTTTGCCAACATGCTGAACTGAGAGCTCCTAATGGCCCGCTTTTCCAGTACGCGGAGCATACTGTGGGGTGCTAGCAAGTCAAGAGCAGATTCTGTTTGGGCTTCACGATGGCGTCCACGGCTAGACACGTGGGCGAGTCAGCTCGCCGCATGTGTCGATTTGAGGAAAAGATCTGCCCGAATTCCGTTCATGCCAAGGGCGGGGGGTGCATTTATACTTCCAGGGAAGGACTGCCCGGGGCCTGCACCAGACAATGACTTCGACGAGTTATTGACCGTGAACACGCGGGACTTCTTTGCCATCGTCAGCTTGGCGGTGGGCTTCAGTTTCTGGTTGTGCGAATATTCGTACGTATTTTCATAAACGGAAAAAACGCAAGCAACTGGCGCCAGCGGCGTTGTCGAAGATAGAAAAGACCGCGTTCGTAACCACTGTACCTTTTTTTGTCAAGAGCTTCTCCCGCAGGCCGCGGTTGGATACGAGGATCACATGTCTGAGGTGGTGACGGCAAGGTGCCATGTGTATTTTGGACTGGAATGGATGGGCGTGCCGAACCAGATATTCTACTTCCTAAAAGATTGGCGACAGTCCGCATCCAGCGTACAGAGCCCATGATGATGATACGAATAGCAAAAGTGGTAAGGAGCCCCGCCGTGCAGACCACACGGACGCGTGAGGTTCTGCGGTCTCGTACGCGGACGACAGTAGTACCGCGGTTGAGATTAGGTCTCCTAGTACCGGTGTCGACCTCGACCACGCTGAGAACTTGAGTGCTGTTCCGAGAATTTCCGAAGAGAACGAGGAAGCTATTTGAAAACGTGGCTAGATAGCGTTTAATGAAAGACTCCTGTAGACTACCTGCGAGTACGTCAGCTATTTCCCGCGAACGAGCCACAAAAATACAGCTGGAAAAGACATGAAATCAACCGCAAAAGTGGTCGCGGGACAAACTGCGCCATTCTGGACGCGCTCTAGCCGAGGGAAGGGATATGAAAAGTAATGAAATATTTCAGGTAGAGAGGTATCACTTATATCAGGGTCCATGCCCTGCTCATCTGCAAGCATTTCAGCAGATGCAGATGAAAAATCGAACATGAAGAAAGATATCTCAGTGTTCATGTATCTGCAGATGAGCGGATCGCTACCAGTAGAACTAGTGACACCCCCCCACCAATGAAACGTACTTGTTTTTGAGCCTTAAGGACTACATGTTCACAGTCCATCTTTGACGTGGCATCCAACCGCACTTTGTTTCTATCCTTCGTGTGATACCTGTCAGACTTTTTTAGGACGAAAAAGCTGTGTCTTTCATTCTACCCAGATAATTGTAGCACAAAGACATTCAAGGCTGAGTGAGGTGTACGCGTCTCTTCCATCCACAACTTTCTGAGCATTGGTGGTCATCTAGCGTGAGAAGAAATTTGATCCATGCTAGAAGATGCCGACGTGATATCATGAAAGATGCCGACTAGACATTGCAAAAGGTGCCGACTGAAATGTAGGCCTCAGCATTTGACTATGGTTTGTACCCTTCGTAATAGACTACTCTGTGTGGAATACAGAAATTGGTGCCCGTCTTATGGACAAGTGCCGAGAAGATGCACAGAGGGGAATATATCACGCAAGCACAAGGCAAGGGACCGAAACACTACATTTGAACTTGGCGCCACCTTCGAACTTTTTAATTTCCATACACGCCGAACTCATGATGTTGCTCAGACCTCGCTAAATCTACCACATTCTGCACGTGTTTCACAATAGTCCTCGTCTGGGTTCCAGTGCGGTGTGATTACTTTCCCAGAGGTCATCGTAGATATCTTTACTTCGTCACTTCGAATATATCATCGGCAGGACTCTGGATAAGTCGATATTACTGGAAATCATCGAGAACAATGCTCAGTTTGCTAGAGCCGCAGGACGGCCATAACGCCCGTAGTGGTCTTCGGGGCAGCGGTACACAATCTACTGGAATGCAAGTAAGAATACGGAGGGTTCGAGGTAGACTCAAGTACGTAAAGCAGGCTAGTGGTCCTCCTGCAACACCTACCTGCATGAAGTTGGATGTAGAGTAACTGCGTATTGCCCAACCCACAAAATGAGCTAGATTATTTACTAAGTGATGAGGCGCGGGTGGTGTCCATGGATTTTCACTACACGTGACATTTCAAAAACATTTGCGTTCGGAGGTCAATGTCCCCGCGAAACATTCATGTACTAGAAAAACTCCAAATTATGGAACACCATAGCCAACAATTCCAGTCTTTCAAAGAAATTTAATCCAGACGGAAACCGTACTAAGATACTGCACCCGGTGAAGGCCCACATCCATCCACATATATGGACGTTGTTGTGCTCATAACCTATCGTACCCCCCCCCTCCCTCCCTAATGAATACCACAACCGCTGGTACTAACCTCCGTTGCACTAAACTTATGACTGCTAAGATAGTCCACTATGTTTCTATACAGCTCCAATATGTCTTGACAGAGTATTCTACGACCTTCAAGTAGATGCAAAGAACTATAGAAGTATACATCTGCTCAACTTTTTACTATCTCGACGAGGTTTAACCTTATCGGAGGCCAATTGTCCAATAGACAGTAGGACTTTTGCAGCTGGTCGTAAGTAGTCTGATACGAGAGCAATCTGCATTTTACTGGGGGATCTCGACTGAGGCAGCTTGATTCTGGAGTCGAGCGCCAAGCTTCCGTCCGTTTCCAGCATGTACACATTATATTTGTGTTTACTACTGCCGACCGGAATTTGCCCAGGCATGAGCCTCACGCATTTTCGTCGCTGCTATCGCGTACAGTGCATCCACGCGCCTACAGCTACGTTACCATGCAGCACACGAAATCTGCATTGTATAGCCGCACTACATCGATGGAATCCGATCGACAAATGCTGAGCGCCAGGGTATGACTGTGCAGACTTAACGAATATATAGCCGTTGTAAATTCGGACACTGCGGATCGAGCCTTGGACACTCAAGCCGAACAACGCCCGGTTAATCCCCTCATGACAATGTGCACAGTACAAAACTGTTACACTTGGTATTACCACAGTGTCGCGCTGTATTCCTACACAATCACAAGCCCGCTTTATGTCATTCACAAACCAATGCTGCCTGCTTCTAGTCTTTACACTTTTCCTCGTTTGTGACTGCGCAATCTACCAGATATGCTTTCTCGTTGTCCTTCATCTATACTCTCCTCGATACTATTATCACCTCCCATCCGTTTCCTTTACGCGGCAAGATCTGTGACTAACCGGTGGTCGTAATCATCTTCGTTGTGCTCCTACAGTACCTCCAGATCCAGATTCACTTCCACGAAGGATGTGTGTTGAAATCGCTTTATCAGTTTTTGCCATTATACTTCGGACCAAACAAGTTTGAACACTCCACTCTGCTCCTGAGACCGTCCCTGATGCAAAACCACAGGTTCAGACGCTATCCTTGATTGCACATAAGCAGGGTCGGCTTTACGCATCATGATGTGTGTGTCACAACCGAGCAATACCTAGGGGTCCACCACAGCCAATACCTTTCACGGAGCCCCGATATTGCAGCGTTTAGTAGGCAACGATATTATTCGGGGCACGTGGTTTGTGGAACAGTGGATAGCGGGATCATTCCGTTGCATTTTCTCCCGCAACGACGACATCACCGTCCACTACCGGCGGCACCATCTTCTGCGCATAACTCAATCGTTTCCGTGAAGCGAGGAACGGAACAATGTGGGCCACGTAGCAACATATCGTAAAGCAGATGTTTTGGTGCTTTAAAACCGTTCCTCAAAGTAACCTCCCTCAGAGATTCGAAATGCGTTGTCCACTTCGGTCTCGACGAGAATAGCTTGACATTCATGAGCAAGGCAAAATCCCGCCCCTCCGAAGAAACGAGAATAACTTGTTTTCTCTGTTTACTCTCCGCTGAACTGTCAGCATGTGTGTTTCTAAAGGCATTTTACGCCTTCAAGATGGTAGGAGTCGACTTCTTTCTTTTGGGAAACATGCTTCGCGCCCTTTTGGCCTATCCTCGGAATCCATAGAACAACTACTAAGAACCAAAGGTGGTACTAAAACGGAAGGCATCAACTAAAACTACGCCGATGGAAATGCAGAATGATTTGCGGATGCAGGCACCAGAAATATTGATGGGTTCAAAACACGCAAATGTCCACGTGGAAGGAGGCGGTGATCAAGACTGTCGTCTCACTAGCCGTAAAGTCGTTTCATGGCCTGAAATATACGTGTATAGAACCATGCACTATAGTTACAACTCTTCAACAGTGCGGGGGACACAATGCTATACTCATGCGATGCAGCAGAGGAGGCACGTAACGACTATAATTTGGATAAAGAATAGCAGTCTTGGCAAACAGCTCCCAGATTTCTGTGCGATTGGAAGTCAACAACAATGCCTGTATAGAGGTCCAGACTGTAGCAGAATACAGTTTACGAAAGCACTGTACCAAGGCATTAACCCGATCACAGAAGAAAAACCATTAAAACAGTCTGTACCAATATCAAACATCACCCCGTAAAGAGTCGTCGAAAATACGACAGTGTCTTTTTCTGTCGCCGAATGAAAACACATACTCAAAAACACGGTATCGCCTGCTAAGTACTAACAGACATTCAACTGCGTTTGAATGCAAATGTGACTCGAAGCACCTTCGATCTGTATGAGCATGACATAAAAAGTAGTCCTCGCTTCTAATGTCGCGGCACTCAAAACTGACAGTCTTCGACTTGCTTAGATTTTTGCGGACCCTGCAGTGACGTTGGTAGATGGCACTAGTGTACAACCCATCTGTCCTTTCACGCTTACGATTTGTAAAGACAGGATGTAGGCTCATACCGATTACACCTCCAAGATCGCGCTCGTCTGGCACGTACTCCCTAGACGCACCTCGAGCACCGACCAGGTCATACTTGCTGTCGGTGAGGTTCTCCCCGACATGTTCTTCGAAAAGTACCTCATTCATTGTGCTCCGTGGGCCCATGGAATACTTGTATAGCATCCAAACGTCAACAATTCCGCCAGAACAGAGAGTAGCGCTGGCGCGGAGCGACCAAACTTTGACCTTGAGAGTCTTCTCCAAATGCAGTACACCCTGTCTGTTCCTTTTTTGGCGGTTAATCTGACTTTAAGTCTCAAAGTGCCCTTCAGCTACTTCACGAACGCTAGCTTGAGAGCTCACACGTCTTATCTCGTCACCCTCTTTGCCGCACCTGGTTCGTTCAATTGGTTTACAGGGAGACGTCACGAAGTATGAACTCATGATGTTAATTCTATGACGATCTATCCATAGGACTGCCATGATCTCCATTGGATATCCCTCCAGCTTGCTTACCATGATAATGTAGTCTGCATGGGACGTAAGCCGCTTTGCAAATAAATTACTCGCGGGATACTGACGAAATGCAGTTTCAATGACACCAATGAGTCTCATATCGAAGGACATCAGTGCCTTGGCAGTAACCACAGATCCAAACCCTGAATCTCCACCTACGATCCTATTCGTGCGAGGCCTAGGCATAACCAGGCGGAAATTGTCTGCACTTCAGCTGTCAAACTCGGTCTCGACTATAAATGAACACTCGTTGCTGCTGCAGTTGACAATCTCCAAACGGAGCATAATTCCCATCTCTCCGCACGCAGTGATCCGATTCCTGCAACCATTTTCGGGTTTGCGGTCGAGAGTAAGATAATGACGTAGTTTGCTTTCAATCCTGTCGGCAGCAATTTCGCACCACTGCAATATGCTCTCGTCAAAGCATGTTCGCTCTGAGGGTTTCACGTAATGATTCCGGTGCTCGTTGATGGTCTTCACAGATCCACTGAAAATCTACCACGTGGGTGCAGTAGTTAGCAACTCAGATCCTTCCGAGCATGGACTGAATCTTTTGGACCTCACAGGGGAGTTAAATCTTTCCTGTGACATGAAATGACCAACGTCAGACACAGCACCACATTTTGTACCAGGGCAGATTTTCCGAAGATCCCCTCTATTCTTCCCCTTGTAATTCTTCATCACCACCTAGACACCAAAAAACTTCAGCGTTTCTCTGTGCGTCACTACACGAAAATCTGAGTCCTCCATCGCTATGTTGTTCAATCTGCCAATCAGTGGTATGTTTTTAAGCGAAACTCTCTCATGAGAATATATATATGGAGTGAGATGACGGGGTCCGTTTCAAAATGTGAATACAAACCCGACCTGACCAATTATTTTTCAAGTGCTGCTTCGAGCTTTCCCATTCAGCATGTGAGATACCTCTTTTCAGATCCATCTGCGGTCACGGAGTTCTGAGTCCTCGCACGGAATCTAAGCATCGCGGACCGTGTCGGTAACGGCAGTAACCTCCAATTCCCATACCATCACCATTTCCAGCTCTAGTCTGGGAGACGGTGGTATTGAGTCCAGTTGGAGCCACTCTGGCATTTTCACGGGAAGTTTCAACCGTGATACTCCCAAGCCTGAAAGCCATGCGCTTGGTCTCACCCTGAATATGCCACATTACCGTTCCAAATCTCTGGCGCCATCCATCCACCACAGCTGTTTTGACCTCAACAACATTCCCTGACACGAGTGCCGACTTTCAAAACGCTCCAAAACGCCGCTTACGAGCTGTCACTGATGTCGCAGGTGAAGCCAGACAGTGGGCATCATTCTGTGGAATTTGGAGACTGTCAGATTCTGTCGGCATGATTAGGAACTAGGGATGGAACTGACCTCCGGAATTTGTTCAGGTTGCTCGTAGAGCGTCTCTTCTGCATACGCTAGACTCTTCCACTAATCTACGAAGTCAGGTAAATGAACTACAGTAGCGGTAATTAGATCACCGCAAGACCAGCAAAAGCTTCCGAACTATTTAACTGAATTTCCGCCTCCTATGAGGTGAAATGTACAAAAGACACTAGAGAATTATCTCATGGGTTTATTTTTGTCGAGAACGCTTGACTATCATCGTCAGAGTCTGCCTTTGGGTGACTATTCTTTTCCTTGCATCGCACAGGCCATGACTGGCATTCCTGCTTTCTTCCTCTCTGCACCTTACTGTCGTTGACAAGCTCTCTTGCCACTACTGCAGGCCATAAAATCGTCACGACCATTTCACATGTCTGTCGGCAGCCTTTCCTATTTACGTGCCTCATCTCACGCACCGTATGCACACTGCTTGCGGTTACTCCGCATATCCTGCTGGGTTTCTATACGCTTAGAACAATCGTGTACGCTATTCCGTGTATTTCTCTTGTGTACGTATACATCCCCATCCATCTTACATTCACCATTTTCACACTTCAAGCAGGCATTACCAAGCATTGGGACGTGTGCGCTCGTTGTAACCACTTCCCGTACTGCAACAAGATATTCAACGTCCTAAAAGCGCATTCGGGGCTCCGCCTTCAGTTTGATAGGCCTGCAGTTTACAGATGTGGTGCGAAGTGAGCGGTGCAGATAGTAGGCACACCGCAGTACCCGCGTTCGTCGCACGCAGTGGTGAGTTACCTCTGGTCGGAGCAGTGAGCGAAGGCGGAGGCAAGTTGAGCAGGCACAGTAAAGTCCCCCGGATGTCCGCGCTCCACGTTGTTCCACCGAGTCGCGTCATCCGGTCTTTAGTCTAGTCCACATTTTATTCTCCTCGGACGCCCGAAGATCTCCCAGTACTAATCTCGCACACGTGGCATACATTCAACGGTAACCTTGTACACGTGGCGTTCCAACTATCAGTGTAAGGGGGCTTTTCGCGCACCATTTACCACCCCAACCACAACAGGGAGAAATGCAGAAGGAGAACGGCGGCTTACTTCGCACACTCGAATGAGGTTTTGGGCGATACTTGTTTAGGATGCAACACGCGATAGATGGAGTGGGTTTGAAGCTGATGAGGTATTGCGCAGAATCGCTTTCACCTGCCCGAACGAACCGTAATCGTGTTTTCTGTAGCCCCTCGATTTTCTACAATTGCCGTCACAAGATACAGTAATTGCCAATTTTTGCGACAGGGTACAGCTGTGCCGGGTGTTCCAAAAGTATGTAATTCTAGTTGCAGAATTGTGCCGGGTGTTCCAAAAGTATGCAATTCTAGTTGCAGAATTGTGCCGGCGTAATCCCAGTTTCAGTTGTCATACTCTGTTGCACTTTGAGAGTGTCGGTAAGGGAGGGGTATAGCCTTTTAGTAGAGAAGACGGCCATGCGATGACTTATGTGAGTCATTGCCCTGAAGAATGCGCATCGGCCGTAATGGCCGGTTCTACCTCGTCACTCTCGCTGTTGCCTCTTGGAATGTCGTTTCTACCTATTTCCAACCGCTCTGCCCCCCTACTTTCTTTCCACGTAGTACCAAACTCCTGTAGTCTAGCTTCGGCTTCCTCCCGTGTCTGCGTGTGCTACCAATCAAAGGTTCCGCAACGGCACCAGCTGCGGTCCGCCGCATTTCCATACTGATACCATCATGCCGTATCTGTATGGCCTTAGGGCTAAGATTGCTCGGGGGCAATGTAATTATCTAATCTACTACACAGCCATCACGTCCTCAACAAACATCCCCCTTTTCCTCTTCGATGAAACACCGACTGCGTTTGTGTGCAGATAGCCTTTTGCTTCCTGTGATCTGCCGATCTACTCCTGCAGCGCTGGTCTATTTTTATCGAGTATTTCTGTGAGCACTGTATCCAGCGGAAGCACCACGTACATTCTCTTCCTCCTTGGATATCTATGCCCCCTAATGTCTGAAGTTCATGACTTTCTCCAGCAGAATTCCCATTTATGCACGTCTTCCAACCCTCTATGCAAGCGGAGTACCGTCCATTTTCATCGTTTCTTATCTCTGAACTGATGTTTCATGAAGGACTAACTCGACGCGTGCTGCGATATATGTATGTCAGTTTCCGCTTTGTCTTCTCGTCCCCCCGACGAACACACCGGTTTCACGTTTGAGCAAAAGTGAACTTAGCTTTCCTGAAAGTATAAGGGCATGCATGCATGCAGTGCGATCCAGAGAGTGGCAGCTGTTGTTTACCCTGCACAATTCACCCAAGTGTTGATTCCGGCAATATTATGGGCGTGTGCAAGCGCTTCATTTGCACGTCGAATCTAGTAGTACCTTGCTTTCCTTTTTTTCTGTTTGTATTGCTCATATCGCAACGGATCATCATTTTCATAACTGTTGCGAGCAAGGCACGCAATGCCCTCCAGTTCTAGCAGAACGGTATAACACTACGTAATTTAGTGTCCTGGCGATGACAGATTTGACTTCACACCCTTGGAATGATTCTGATTGCGGAATCGCCAGCTTGACGTTCGCGACTGCCGTGCTGTGATTTCTTGCCGCGCTTTGGCTACTGGCAATGATTTTGTTGGGGTTTGTAACGTTTTCAAGGCTTGAACACTGCCCTCGTACCCTTCGCAAGCCCTGGAAATGACATGGCTGCCCAGTCCTGCAACTTTTTAGCAACGAATTCAACAAGCGACACGAACCCCATGCCTCTGGCCAATTTCAACTGCAAGTCCCACGTTTGAAACAAAGAACCTACACCTCACCTTACTATCCTTCAGGTGTGTGATCACCGTGATGTTAAGCACGCGAGCTTTAATAACGGACTTTTATGACTTTCGTGTTGTGCAAGCCTAATGTGATGTGGTACACCTCTCTGAAATGGGGGCCAAGATCACGCAACTTAAGGTGCCACCTTCCCCCCACAACCAAAAACGCACTGCTGTGATGAGGAAATAAGCTTTTTTTTAAAACGCGCTGCAGTGCCGACTCTTCTGTGGCGTACCAACATAACCGGATCATCAATCATGGGTTCCTTTCTCGCCAGGAAAAGTTGAAAGGGAGACGCTAGGAATTTTGGAACTGTGCTGGCATCCCCACTCAACGGATCTCACGCGAGCCGCGATGCAGGCAAAGTCCACACAGGCAGCACCCATCATGACACCAGCAACGCAAAAAAGGGCAAAAACGTTACAGGACGAGTACAGGGCATTGCAACACGATGACTCACCTACGGACAAGCCTGTTCACACGTCCATCAAAGCACAAGCCGGTCGTCCTTGACAGTGGTTGTGGACGGTTGGATTGGTTCACGTGAAGCAAACCGAAACAAGCAGTAGACAACCGATAGAGTGTATGACGAACTTGGCGAGAGTCCATGGATGAGGATGACGCGGATGTGGGTTGCTGCCTGAAAGAATCGAAAAAGGTGCGACGTGGACAATCAGTCCCGCTCAGTCGTCCTCGCCTCAAAACGTGCGTCATCGCCCCGAGCACTCGACTCATGTGCTCCCCCTTGCCTGCGCGACCTTGCACGCAAAGGTCGATGGAGAAAGAGAGAGAGAGAGAGAGAGAAAGATATATATATATGCGGACATCTCTTGTAGGACCATCCTGCGGGGCTGCAGTTTCCAACCTCTTCACGTCCCCCTTGTCCTACTTTTCAGTCGCTTGGCCAAACCGTTCTCCTTCCACGGCCACACGTTTTTTTTCATTTTTGCACATTCTCTATTATGATGCCAACATTTCTTGCCACATGAAAACACACACACGCACGCACGCACACACACACACACACACAAACACACACACACACACACACACAAGAAAAAAAACACCCGGACTTGTCACACAGTCCCACGCATCCCAGCTCATCTCTTTCATCCAGTAACCTCCCCCTCCCCCCCCTCCCTCCGTCTCCTTCCACCCCCCTTCCACCCCACAGCAAAAAAGAGCCTCTCTCGCCACACGCAGTACACCCCCGCACTGGTGATCTACCGGTGATTT
>JAUKWC010044487.1:0-10910 GCA_032356245.1 Endocladia muricata | reverse complement strand
GAGAGTTGGACTGGATGTTGACTAGGGGACAGAGGGAGGAGTTTGAAGCTATGCAGGCGGTGCTTGGGAGGGGCAGGGTGAAAGCTGAGAATGGGGTGATTGGGGAGAACGGGGAGGTAAGGGGGAGGGGCGAGGATTCGGATGCGCACATGCATATGGCAAGGAAGCGGTTATATGAAGCGTTGCTGCATTTCCGCTTTCCTGGGTCGTTGCTGCCGTTGAAAATGGGCAACCAGTGGCAGGACTTGACGGCAAACTACGGCAAGACAACACGACAAGAGCGTCTGAGCAATGATGCTCAGACAATTGCGGCGCGGCGGTTGCTGGACTGGCAAGCGGCGTTGCAGTCGCTCTACTTTGGGTATCGGTACGGGCATGTCCCCGATTTCTATGTGGTCCTGTCGACAACAACGGTTCTGTTCAACCGCGGCAAGCCGTTGTCTGTCGGTGAGGACAAGCGGCGGACGCAGAGCCAGGTGACGGCCTCGGTAGTTGGTTCACCGTCGGAGGCCTGCTTGCGCGCGTGCTTTGCCAAGGCGTCTGCGGGGGTGCGTGCACTGCTGAGCGAGTATGAGGTGCCGTTTACGCTGATAGAATGCGCCGGGCAGTTCGAGGAGCCTTGTGTGGTAGTGGAAGGGGCGTTTGCGATACACGCGTTGTACAATTTTCTCCTGTCGTTTGGTCCTAAACTATCCAACGCCCGTGATGTACCGCTTTTGCTCGCCGATCGTGCGTTTCGCGGCGCGACAATTGCGACGGCGGATGTTGTCAACGCGCGGAAGGCCTTGGCGCCCATTCGGGGTGGCGGGGAGTCGGAGGAGGTGTTTACAGTGCACATAGAGGGGTTGTTTACTCCAAGACAAGTTAGTGGGGTTTGTAATGCGCTAGCCGTGACGCAAGCGAGCGATTGTGAGGTTCGGTTCGATACGGATGGCAAGGGCGCGATGATCAACAATTGTGGTCACGGCCGGAGCGAGGCTGCGGAAGGAGAGGCCGATGAAAGCGGAGAGTTTTGTTTGAGGGGACCGTACATTGTTACGAGGGTACGCATGTCCCCGTCCCCGAACGGATTCACGTACTTTAAGAAAGATGCGCGGTGATCTCATGCAAAAGTGAGAATTTTGTATGGCAGTTGCATACGGATTGACAAGTATCGGTGCCTGCAGGGCGCGGTCAGAAGGTCAGCGTTGGCCAATGTTCCTGCAGTTAGTCGCGTCTATATTTATTTTGCGTTCATCTGTACAAAAAGTTCGGTGCGGCCCAAACCAACCGTCTTCCTTATGGTCATAGGTACTCGTCCTGCAGGTATGATTTCTTTGGAGAACTGCCAGAACTTGCCTGTCTATCGTTGTTTGGTTCGTGAACAACCACAAAATTGCTCTGCCCAGTCACCTTGAGAGCAAGTGCCTGCATAATAGCCTTTCCCTTCAAAATCATCTCCTCATATTCTTCCTCAGGTGAACTTAATGCAATCACGGCTCCACCCACACCAATCTCAACCTCTCTGCCATTGATGACTGCGCTTCGGATGACCACGTTGAGATCTGCAGCTCCGCAAAGACTAAGGTACCCGATGCTACCCGAGTAGATCCCTCTGGCAGATCTTTCCAGTCGGTCGATGATCTGCATGGTACGCACTTTCGGTGCACCAGTCATAGATCCCATAGGATAAGCAGCGCGTACACATCCAACAGCACTACCTGGAGTTGTCAATGTGCCGGTCACCGTGCTCACAAGCTGATGGACGGTGGCATACGATTCCACTTGCATCAGCTTTGGGACGCGCACTGAACCTACTAGACAAGTGCGGCTAAGATCGTTTCGAACGAGATCAACGATCATCAAGTTTTCGCTTCTATCTTTAGGAGAGTTTTCGAGCTGTACCCGCAGAGCCTCATCTTCTTCCATCGTTCTGCCGCGTGGTAGCGTCCCTTTGATTGGTTTTGATTCGACTTGTCCAGAAGATGATATTCGCAGGTATCTCTCCGGCGAACTGCAGCAAACTGCGACATCGACGTTGAGACGCAGGAATGCAGCGTAAGGGGCGGGATTAATCAGCCTCAAGGCACAGTATATGTCCAAAGGATCGATATCCGCGTTCTTGGGCAAGAGAGTTCGTAAACGGTTCGTGAGACAGATCTCATAGCTTTCTCCATTGCCGATCTCTTCCAGACATTTCCGGATGTCATTAAGGTAAGATCCCTTGCCTCTTTCCAACTCAAACTGCAGTCTAGAATGGTATCCATCTAGCGACAAGTGAGATGGATCCTCAAACGTCATCGTAGAATCACCGTCCGCACAACAGCGATCAAGATACCCAAGTTCTCGTTCCGTGTCTTCAAACCACCGCTCGGCCAATCGCTCATCTTCCATCTGATTGCTCGCAATAACAGCCACCATATAGGCAATGTCTTCTGCATGGTCAAAAACCAGCAGTCTATCGGCAAAGATAAACCAGGCGTCTGGAAGTTGCGATATGTGCGAATTTACCACCTGATCCGAATCCGCTTTCAACTCGTAGCCGAAAAAACCGAAGTAGCCACCGTTCATTTCGATGGGCAAGTCTGGGTGTTGCGGAGTGCGGCGATCGTACAAACATGATTCAAGGTAGTCGAATACCGTGACATTTTTTCGAACCTTTACACATCCGCGAGTATTGCAAACCGTCACACATTTCGTCGAGACGTCGTAGCTTACCACCTCTGACAAAGGGCCATTACAACTGCCCATGACAGAAAAGCGTCCCCTCCTACTATCACTGCTACCATCTGGTTTCCTTACGTCCTCATCGTCTCCTGACTCAGATGAGCTTCCGTCCATACTTTCATGCGCTGACGGAGAACATCGTGACATGCTTGATGCCGTTTTTATCGCAGTGCTGCTGTCGAGCCAGAAAGAACGCGGTTCATTGCCATACAGCGAAACAAATATGGCAGCCGAATCCATACCAGAACCACGCACACTTCTGACCATCGTCCGTAAGTTCTCCCGATCACCTCCAGCCTCGTTCTCGCGCAATTCCTCGCCACCCACCAACCTAGGCACCGGTCCGTGGCATCGAAATGCACGAGCTACCCGAATAAAATTGCTCGCAATCCGAATTCCCCCTTCTGACGCTACCGACTCTGGATGAAACTGCACCCCAAACAGTGGCGCATCACGATGCCTCACGGCCATGAGTACGCGATGCTTCCTTCCCTCCCGATTCACATCCACCGCCCACGCCGTTGGCAGCAGTGCCGATCCTAACTCCTCCGCGCAAACGGCGAGCGAATGGTACCGAACGGCGTCAAACACCGCTGGCAACCCTCGCAGGACCGGGCAATCATGCCCTGCCGGCGCACGCGCCACGCGTGCCACCACCCCGTGCACAGGCCCGCCCGGAGCACGCTTCACCGCAGCGCCGTACGCAGCGCACAGCGCCTGGTGGCCTAGGCAGACACCAAGTGTGGGGAGTTGTGCGGCGAGAATATCGCGCTCGAGGGGAGGGAAGTCGGAGGGGTTGTGGGGTGTGCCGGGGCCGGGTGAGAGAATGTACGCGTCGAAGCGGCCGTGCGCGGCATGGAGGGCTGAGAGCGTCGGAAAGGCATCGGCACGGAAGATCTGCGGGGGGTGCTCGTTGGACTGAGCAAAGAGATGAGCCAGGTTGTGTGTGTAGGAGTCGTAGTTGTCGATGAGGGCAAGGCGGAGCGGTAGTGGGGAGGGAGGAATTGAAGAAGGCATTGTTGGTTACGCGGGAGCTGTGAATGTGGCAAGGATGGTGCTCAGCCAAGGTGATGCTTCCGAAAGACAATTGCTGTCGCCCGAAGATGTGAATTGGGCGTGGGTGTTTTGCAGGCAGATCGTGGAAAGAACTGCCGAGTGTTCTTCCGTCTGGTACCGAAGAGTTTTTCTTGACCAAAATTGGAGCGGACCGGCCGTGGCGCCTCCCAACCGAGTATTAAACCTGCTTTCGTACGTTCACCGGCAACGAACCGGATTCGACATCTCTCTGGCGATTGGTGCAGGCAGAAACGCGAATGCAATGCACGAAGGTGTTGGTGACAGATAGCGCAGCAGATCTATGGTCACAGGCAGTGTGAGAGGAGCTGCCGTCCGACGAGGTCGAAAGCAAAAGGAAATTGAATACGAGGAGGACAACTAGCAACGAACGCCGCGAAACGCATCCATTGGCCAATGCAAATGCACACAACAGGTGGTGCTGCGACTTGGCACATCCAGGTCGAGGCAACCGTATTTGCAAGGCCCACTGAGTAGCAATTGGTCGAAACCGCTCGCTTTCTCGCAAAAGCCATACACGTTGCAGCGAACAACTTTGTCAAGCCATCTCTGAATCAAATCCTGCGCTGGACTTGTCCAAAAGGAACGACCATGCATACGTGTGCCATCGTGCATGTGATCGTTTTATTCGCCCTCTCTCTAGCTAACTAGCTAGCCAGCTAGCTAGAGAGAGGGCCTCGTGTCGATTGGACAGAGCAATTTGTCACAACCCTGTCAGTCGTATATTTTAGGTATATTTACCCCGAAAATAGTGACACGATTGTAGACAATTGGCCTCATATGTGCCCAATTGTCCTGCGGACAGTAATCTTTATACAGCACTGCATTTTGCCTCATATGAGGTCAAGCTTGCCCTCAAATGAAGGCGGCTGGTCACCGAGAAAGGGTATAAATTAGACTATGATATCTATAATTAATATGCGAGTTGTACAACATGTAATTTATCTCACCCCCATCTATGATACCTAAGTCCATGGTCCCACACCCCGTTGTACTCAAACCCTAGCTGCGCAAGACGGTCGTCATGTTTTTATTCACACCCCCATCCTTTCCGGATAGAGTACTTCAAAAGCTTCAAGCAGATATCAAGAACAGCTTAAGCGGATGTCTACTTCCTCCTCCATTAACGCCACACGTAAAGAAAAGATCCTGCTGGGTACCAGCTTATTGACTCGCAATTCGGCGAGCGACAAACGAGAAAATGTGTGCGTACTGTGAACACTGTCGAGAGTACATTGTTTTGTTGTCAACAACCCGAGCGCCATGTGCCGAAACCTGAATATTTCGTGTCACACGGGTACCTTTCCATCTCCCATTCCACTCTACATTCTACGGCCCTTCTCTGAAACTACGTTCTGTATGACAACTGAACTGATCGTGATTGCAGCTACGAGCACTACTTACAGCGCAGCTCGCATCATCTACCCATCATTTCTGTTCCCAGACTTTGAAAGATTAAATTATTATTGGTCTGTATTCCTTTGCGGTCACAAAATCGATTTCAGAAAACCGAAAGAAAGGAAGCTTCTAGTCCAGACAGGTTCGAGGTCAATAAATTTCTGCAAGTCACCGGTAAGAGAGAGTCGAGAAAATTAAAGTAACTTGAGACTGCTTTCTGCAGTGAAAGAAATGCCTTAACTTTGGGCCTCTGTCAATCATTCAAAAGACTTCAATGCTACACACTTTTCGGCCGCAAAAAATCCCCTCCACAACGACCTTCAGTAAGAAAGGTAATGGAAACCAGTCCAAGGGCAAGTTGAAGACCGATCGTTGCAATGGTTTCACTGGGCTTTTCTGAATCTTGCATCTCTGAACGGATACTGCAGAGCACCAGAATACAGTACAAACCTGTGATTCGGTGCGTCATACTTAGAACGATGAGAGTATTACGACACCCACATGTGCAACCAGGCAGAGAAAACCCTGCCATAATTAAAAAAGTGATTGGCAGGCTTTCACAGTGGTCTGGGTAAAAAAACCCAGTGAGTCAATGTGGGACAGGATGGACATATATATGCAGTCAGTGTCCGACAATAGTGGGATTTGCGTCTATTCAACAGATTACAGCGACCCGTTTCCAAATGCTTTTCTTACGTAATACTGTAATTTCACTGTCCAATCAAAGCTTTTTACAAAGTGTCCACATGATGTCAAGATCGTGGAGATTGCTTTTCGCACTGTGGTTAAAAATTGAACAGACGAGAGGGTGGCACAAGGGTTTCTACATAACTGTTTTCTGCTTGGCTGTGTCTTCTATGCGCTTTGCTGTTTTTCACCACCACATAATACAATCTGGAGGATCAGTTGTCTTCTCTATCCGTCATATGAGAGTTGCAAAAGGAATGGAATGGAACGGAATATTTCAGTTGAATCGTAACAACCTACAGTAAGTATGACTTAACAATTCCGCACGCATATATGTACGCAAACAGCGGTGAATCGCCATCTTTCTTACAGGTACGCCGACGACTGAGGACTGGCAATCTTTAGCAGCAGAGGACTCATTCCTAAGATCGGTTTAAGATGTGGAGAAGAAGAGAAAATTGAAGCTCCAGTATGGAATTGTAGATCGCTACAGGAAACGCAATCTTACATACTTTGCTAACGTGAGGCTTTTATGCCTGCACAAGAACATTTCGCCACGTATCTTCCAATGCATACTAGTCTTCGTCGTCGAGGGCATTCATGACACCACACAGCTTATGCGCTAGACCGTCATTTTCTAAGCTCCTTATGGTCACTGGTGTGACGTAATCAGTGCTGGGGTGGCAGCCCTGTACCCCTTCTGCACATCCTTTCCGGTTTCATTGTGGTACTCAATACCCGCAAATAGATTGCCGACCGCCTTCCCCAACATACCTTTCAGAACAAGCACCTCCATCACCTTCCCGATTAGTCCATACTTGGCTGAAACACTCATGTCCGCTATGAGTTTGCTCTTGACGCCTCCGTTCACCTCGTGAACGCTGAGCGTCACATCAACTGCTTTTACAGGTAGAGACCCTTCATACATGCTGACAGAATACTGGCGGCACTCCTCAGACCAGGCCGTAATGCGTTCCGAGACTTTATTTCCGTCGTACATATTGCACTGACGCTTTGCACCCAACCCGTTGCCATTCGGGGTGAGTTGTTCCACGGTCTCAACCAGTGGGTGGATCTTGCTGACGTGTGCAAAGTCTCCAAGATGTTCCCAAGCTCGATCGGGGGCGACATTGATGACACGTTCGACGCGGAACTGAACCATGATTCTTGTCTGGGATGAGTCGCTTCGGATGTGTGAGAGAGGAGTGACTCCGAAGAGATGTTGCAAGTGAGAGAACAGCACTACAGGCAGATCTAGGTTGAAGCCATTTATGCTAATCTCGGCAGCTACTTCGCCATCGACCTCTCTCTCCTCTTGCACCAGTCTCTGTCCCTATTGATGTTGTTCTAACAGATCCTAAATGCGAGCATTTCTCCGCTATGAGCTGTGTCTAAGAAACTGGAGGATTCGAGCGAAATTTGAGACTTCACACTACTCTAGGAAACATACTCATAGAATTCCGTTCACGACGTAAACAATTTCTACACAGCCTTTCGATGATATTTGAAATCTTCTCGTAGACTTCACTGCAGAGATGACTTGAAGCGATCCATCTTCTCAAAGCAAGAAATACGTCACGATTAGTTTGAAAGTAATAATAGTATGACCTTCAGCTATGTAAGGCATTACAGCTTCTGGAAACTTCGAGAGTTTTCCAGAGACCGCTTGTGAGAGGTTCTCATAACGATGTAGAAATAGCTGGTCAAATTGAATTCAAAATAAGATTCCATCACCTTGGGTGGACTTCAGTATGGAGAACGAGATATTGTTTCAAACATAGAAGGACTCGAATTGCGTTTCCATTGATTGCGTCTGCGTTCAAGGCAAATACTTCTAATTTCAAGGTTGCGACCCACTCCCTGTACGAACCCCAAACCATTGTTCTATTTATGGATTATCGAGGTTCACGCTGCCGGATTGCCTAATGGTCACCGTGTAGGTGAACAAAGCTTCTGGCATAGATAGATCCACAAAGTCTTGCGGTGTCGTATCGCCGGAACTGAAGGGTTCGAATGGTACCAGCGGTGGAGGTGCGCTCCTCAGTCAAGTTTTATTCTCGATTTGATGATAGAGATCCCTATTCTCCTGCGCTTGCATCCGATCTCGTTGTCATAGCTGCGACGCCGAATGTGCCGGGACCGGTGGGTGCATTTCCATACAATACGTAGTAGAGACTGTCCCACAGTTCGGAATCCGATGAAGACGCACAGCACGACTCTGCACGCGGCTCAATCTCTTTTGTTCTGAAGCTTGTCCACTTTCAGGGTCATCACAAGTGAGTTCGATGTCACCTGCTGGCACCATCTCAACCAGAGGCGATCATGCTTGCGGTTGCGGCACTTTTCCTAGCATTCTCCAAAACAGACAGTATCTTGTGCAACCCATATGTGCCGCAGATGTACACCGTGTGATTCCCAATTCACGAAAGCGTCAATATGCTCTACTGTTAACACGTATACAAGCAGATTGGAATAGGCGTCCGAATTTATCTGGGCATACCAACCAGAACGAGAAACTGGATTGCACCAGTTCCCAGAAGGCCAATGGGGGTATTAAGTCACGAATTCAATCTCCACATGCAAACTGTTCGCATCGAGGCAAACAACATGAACGCTCTCGAAATCCCCTACGTGTCCCTGCACTTGAAGATTTTCTAGAGTACCTATTGAATAGAACCCCATTTTCTCTGCAAAATATGGTGTACAGTCTTCACTTGCTCCCTTTTCAAACAAGAGTATCATTTCGCACTATCGGTAGCACTCCACCAGACGCCTTCAGTCCTTCCTCTCTCATGTGTTTTTTCCAGACCTGCCACAGAATTGCGCACACCAACATCGTCGTCGGTGTGACCATAAGCCCCTACCATCGTTTTATAAAGCTGCCTGCTGACGTCATAGACGGTTTTCTCGAAGAGTGCTTCTCCTACAACAGCGTTTCGCAGGTACATATCGGAAGGGGTTTCCCAGCCCGTCGCAGAGCCCACAAGTAGAGTAGACTTCTGGAATTGCAAAATGTAACCACCAGGTCCTTATGCTTTCAATCGCGAGTCGCTCGTCGACAAGCAACCACATACACTCTGGATCATCCGCAGAAACTTGTCTCGGAGTGATCTCTGGGTATAGTAACGGTAGTCCAGTATACTCTAACGTTTATATGGGAGGAGCCCGGGGAAAGCCCAACTCCTTGTCTGGCCCAGTGAAATGTACTGCAGAATTTTGTCGAGCCAGATCCAGCAAGAACTTCTATTGTTGGACTCCGCAAATCTCTTTGCACCATCTACTAGCTACACTAGCTTGCTACCTGGGGGCATGGTATTCTTCATCTCCTTTACTTGCTTTTCCTGTTTTTGACGATGTTAAACAGCATTTACGGTATCGTGGGCAACATACCCGTCGACGTTCGGAACTCTTTCCGGTCCACCTAGGATGATCTGTATGATTGATCCGGGAGACTGTGGTTTGCGGACATTAATTTTTCTCGAAACACCACGCACAACATGACTTTACAAGACAGTTCCGATGGCAATTGTTTCAACACTGAACCTAGATTGTCATTTGTCCAATCAAAGTTTTTATGACATACACACAAGTCCGTACGAAGAGTAGGCTCATTTCCCCTCCAAGCACAGTGAACGCCAACCAAGTGGACCACAGACGATCCACGACAATTGAACCGCGAGCAATGAGCAGCCCCAATCTATTGACGATTTTATGCAACTGTACGGAGTCGGCTCCCAGCGGAGATTATCGCCAAGGTGGGACCGCTCCGTGAGCTTATCTATTGTCCGTACGCGCGATAAATTTCCAAGTTGTGGAGAATTCCCGCGTTTTGTTCCGAGGGGGAGCTCAACTGTATTTTGAAAGCCAGCTCATGTCTACGAAGCTCGCTCCGAATCGTAACTTCGCCTGTAAGACAACGCTATTCGCACGGATAGAACGGGTGATGGTAATTGCAAGTGTTGACCAGGTAAACACTGCGGGCAACGAAAACTTTACTGACTAGACAATCCGACAGTCGAATTTTAATTTGGGCGAGTGCCAACGTGGTACGTGAGTCTGCTTTGAATTGTGAAGAGAGAGACAGATATTCGTCAGATTAGAAACGAAGACAGAACGGGATGAAGCAGGTGGACGAGAAAAGCGGTTCACGAGACTAGTAGGTGTATGATTGACATTGGCTTGGTTTCGTTGGGCAAGATCATGCTGGTTCTGTGGATCAGCGGAATAGACTCTTGAGATTGTCAGTGGTTTCATATCGCGCCAGAGACTAGCCACTTGGGCAACTCTATCTTGCTTCTGAACATTAAGAAGAACCTTGTCCTGCTGTCGCCGAACACAACCGCTCGCCATTACAGGTACTGTCCGGAAGGCAGAATATTTCTTATCGCCCGGGTCCTGAGGGCCGCTTGAACCCCGCCATGTGTCTATTTATGCGAGGTGGGCTCGTCTGGCATATCTACACTAACAAGCGTATCTGCTGTGAGAGGTGTCAGACCATATCCCGCAACAGGTAATTTCACATAGGCAGAGAGACCATCGGATTTCTCTCTCTCGTTTGCGTTCTCCTCAAATACTTCCGACATCTCATCAATGACAGCTTCTGAATGCACTCGCTTAACTCCGTGGGAGTGAAAAGTGTTATACACAAGTGCTAGCTAGGGAACAAGAACACTCGTTTTTATTCTACGACATTTTCTTTCTCAGCCCAGTACAACTATGGTAGTTAGTAAGTAAAAATTGAATCAGTCCACGAGCTTTCAACATAGCCTAGCTAGCTAGAAGGAAACGTGAGTTATTCCAACAACCCAGTAGAATTTAGTTGAAACCTCAAGTATGGCACAGACAGCTACTAGCGTGTTTGGTGCCGTATTCCATGTTTGCACACAACTTTGGAAAGAGACATTGGAAATGCGACGTCGTTTCGAACCTGAGCAGTTTCACCAACTTGTTTTGTGCACATCACCTGCCCAGAGCCCAGAGGTGTACATCCGTATGTAGTCGCAATCTCGGAAATCTGCCTTGTCCACCTCACAAACGACGACCCC
>JAUKWC010044476.1:0-10917 GCA_032356245.1 Endocladia muricata | reverse complement strand
CTTAAAGCCTTCATGCTCCATCTCTCTGGGGACCACCACCCGACCACGCTCATGACCCTCAACTTTCATCTCCTCACCCACCTGGCAGATGACATCCGCAACTTTGGAGCCCTACAACATCTAGATGCCGGTCTTTATAAACACCTTCACACCGCATTCAAGCAAGATTTCCGCTGCACCTCCAAGCGAAGGGCAATAGCCATAGACGAAACTGTCCGCCGAATCCAGCACTCCGAAAACCTTACTGCCGTTCGAATGCAACTCCGCTCCGTCTCCCAATTGCGTCGCCCCACACCCCTGCACCGGAACCTACACGACAGGCACGGGGCGCGTCTTCTCACGAAAGGCTCCAGAATGTACCTCCGCGAACTCGCTCACTTGTGAACCCTCGCCATGCCGCTTCTCGGAAACGAAGAAGGCCGCCTCATCGCTGCGATACTCCCATGACTACGCGGAGAAGGTCCCAACACCTGCATAGGTCTTGTTGTCCAGCTCGGTGGCCGGGGCACCACTGTGCTGCTGGACCTTGTCCGCGCCGAGCTTCTCCAGCAGCGCTCAGTCCACACATGTGACACTCTCGAGAGTACTATTGTCAAAAGAGGTTACGTTCTCGGCAGTTGAGGTCCTTCTGTCAGCGAATATGATCCCGACCTGAATGTCATTCGAGTCGACCGAATGTCAAAACATGACATTCAGCGCGTTCATGCAAATTGAAGCTTCGGCCCGACGAGACTGTAGTGACTCAGCTTCGTGCTCCTGGCCGCTGACGACAAAGAACACACAGACACCGGATGGGTGGCCCAGGTTCTGTCTCTTTTCCGTATGCATGGCCGTCAATCAATGCAACCTACCGAGTATGCCTTCGTGCGGTACATGGATTGTATTCCACCAATCGACGCTGTTGATGACACTCTACAATGCGTTTGCTTGCAGTAGTCTACAGATGAGAATGTAAATCGCACAGAACATCCGGTCCCGCTCACAGAGATACAGCGACAAGGGAGTCAAGCTCATACTTCTCCCTGGTTTGTCCTGTCCAAGGCGTCTGCTATCATTGCGACAGCTCACGTGGTGCGGTCAAATTTCCATATCCCCTCTTCCACTGCTCAGCTCCACTGGCTCTACCATCGCTTGTACACAAACAGGTTCTTGAGAGACCCTGATGCACGGCCAGTTCTACCTGAACCATCCCCTCCCCTGGACACGCCATTCTCTCTGCATTAGAATTAAACACAGCAGAAAACTACAATCCGTTATCTGAGCTACCAACATACAAGGACAGTTTCCGTCCTTCTCTGTCTTCCGTGCGTCGGTAGCTACTTGTCCTCTGCTTCAACAACAGCGCGCGGGGGAGAACCCAAAGTTGTGCCTGGAATCCGTGACAAGGCAGACGCGCCATTGCAAAGTTCATACCGTCCCTCGCTTGAGTCTGCACGTGCAACATAGAAATCGACAACACCGGCAAGCATACCGGAGATGTTGTCCGAGAACCACATCTTTTGTACGGCCACATAAAATTTGTTCTGTGAACCCACCTTCACCAAGTTTGTGGCTACTCCAGGAGCGCGTGCTAACAAATCCTTGCCACCCTCCTCACCATACCGTTCTATCTCTTCATTCGCCGACTCAAACAGCGCGCCCTCATCATCAGAACGATACCAAGAAATCTCCTGCGGAAAAGCGCTGCATAAAATGCTGCAGACGCTGAATAGTATCTGCGCGGTTGCCAAGGGCAGTACTTCGAAAATTTCAGGCTGTAAGTGCGTTAGCGCTGGCCGCCATGGCCCTCACTATGCTGCAGGCAGGGTACCACTGTTGCCAGCCAGGCGTTCCGGCGGGGAAGTTGCAAAATAGACCCGTACGCGGACGTCCCATCCTGTCGAGCATGGTACCCTTTGAACTCGTAAAGGGAATTTCTCCGCACAGAATTTCCAAACAATACGTCACCCTCGTTAAGATCACGCACCTCCTGCATTACAGAGTAATCACCGTATGCTAGATCCTCGAGCTTGCCGAATTGCCACCATGAGAAGTCTGGAGTCCCTCGCTCCCCTTCTGAACCCATCAGCCTCACCCGCGCTTCAAGTACCTCAAATGAGCGCTCCGCCCGCTTGCAGTCCGATGCAAACGTGGTCATCCGCGACATGAAGAAGAAGGACCCGAGGCATTGGAACAGCTAGTCTCGAGCGTTTCTCTTTGGCGCGCTCATCATGTCAGAGATTGTCTGTCTCATACTTGCGCATAGTGCATAGACTGTTGAAACAGCCTCCTCAAATTCGCGGCGGGATTCGGCGTCCAAAAACAAGGATGACCAGTTCCCGGTACCGAGCTCTGCACGCACCATTCCGACGAGAGCCGTCGCCTCATCGTAGTTGGAACGCGCATAGTACTCCTTACGATTGGCAAGAACCATCGGTGGAATCGTCACGACACCCTGCAGCCCGTCCCCGGAAAGCTCCCCTGCCCCGCAGAGCTCACTGCGAGCAGCCCAGGTCCGGACTGGAACAGAAGTTGTTGTGTCCAGGTCAGCAGTTTCGCGGTGGCACCATTGCAGAATCTGCTTCTCGACGGTCTTGGCAACACCAATGTACTTAGCTCCCACTTGTGTGACACGCATGCGACTCTGACCACGTCCAGTTCTGGCTCTTAGTGCTGCCTGCTGGGTGCCATCAGAAATCCCTCGAGCGACGCGTAGGCTCTCGTTCTCCTACTTCATATCCTTGAACTCGGCTTGTAGTTACAGGAACTCTGAAAGCGTTGTTTCAGTCGTCACATGCACCTCAAGAAGCTCTTGATCGGCCTGATGTACCTTCTCCTTGTAGTCGTTGACCCTTGTCTTGACACCAGCAATCTCTTGCTCCTGCGCCCTGACCTCGTTCGGGCGCTCAGCAAGCATCGTTTGTAGATCTTTCATCTGCTCACGCGAGATCGATTGTGATCGAGCTACAGCGGAAGTCTTAACCCTTGTCCGTGACGGCATGGGCGGAGGTGGTGACGAAGAGGGTCTCAACCCCGATGCACCAGGAGGATGCAGGGTCCCACGATGAGTTCGCCCTACTCGACGGCGGACTTGAGACCGCACAGGGGCGGCAATGCCGGGCGTGCGGACGTGTGGAGCGGACGCGATTTCGAGCTGGACGGTGAAGCTGGCTCTGCTCGAGCTGCAGTCAGATTGAACAGACGCACGACAGGGAGGTATCTGGTTGGCAGGACGCTCTGGTGGAACTGCCAGTGTTGTAGTAGCACCGTGAGTCACCAGAACAGTGGAACCATCGGCCTGTTCAGCTTCTGGACCAAACAGAGACGGCGCCGGCGTTGTCTGGGGCCGCACAGTCCCCGCTAACCTGCCTGCCGGGTGGCGTTGAGTTGCATTAACTTGGCGGCTCGGTGCAGTCACAGCGACAGGCGCAGCGGTGGCATCATCCTCACCATCCCTCTGCTCGTGGGTGCGCTCGCGAGATCGTTGCATTGGAACAGCCCTTCTCGTCTTTTTGGCAGGTGGAACCATCGATGTAGAGCTGCGCGAGAGGTAGGACAGGACAGCCGGAGCCTCGGTGAGATGAACAATTTCGAAACCTACGTCGAAGTTGTTGTGAACTGATCAGTACAAGTGCCACGTAGCAACCGCCACTGGGAGTGGGGCCCTTGAAAAGTCATGCACACGCAGAGAGTGCCTGCAGACGTTTGAAGTATCATAAGTATCAACGGCAGGACTGGAAGCAGGAGATGAGGGCCCGCAAATGGACATTCCAGAAAGTAACGAAAACTCAGACGAGGGGGTTTTCACTAGTGACAGGGGCTGAGATCTGCACATGTGAGAATTGAAAGGCAGATGGATGTTGTTTTTCCGGCTAGATTTCGTACATCCATCTCCTCGTATGTTTTCACAATGTGTAGATCTGAGCCCCTGTCACCAATGACACCCCCCTAGTCTGAATTTTCATTTCTTCTAAAACCTCTGTTTCCTGCTATAGCGGCTCCAGAATCGCCAACTTTTCTGGGCGACCTTTCTTGCGACTGAGCCCACGTCTTTCTGAGCTGCTATATTGTGGCCTACTCGCCCAGAACTGGCTCTCAAACTGGCATGTAGTGTTTAAGTTTGTTTATCTGCACGCTATTTTGGAAGATCCTATTACGTACTTAGAACCTGCAGTTGTCCCCGTATTTTGTGAACAGATCATTGCCCTTCAGAATCTCACGCGTCGCACGGATCGTAGCGGTGTTCACTGACTGTAGAGCTCTCTGGGACAATTCCCCTCGATCCTTTTCAAGCTCCACGTTTGTGTTTCGCGCTCTAGAAGTACCTGTATCTTGCTCCTCCTCATCCCCAGGCAAGTACTGGGCGTCATTCACAAACCTGGCCCCACAAAATGGCGCCGGTATAGTGTACACCTTATGCCTCAGACCTTCAAGGGACTCTGCCCGCGTTTCCACGAGAAGAGCTACCGGTTTGAAACATTCTTTGTCTACCCCAAAAACTCCATCTGCGTAGATCTTCGTCTCCTCCCACGTGCGCTCACGCAAGTCTGCGTACGGGACCGTCCCATAGAAGGGGAGGATCATCTCTCCTTTCGCGGAGACCCAGTCTGCAAACACTCCGAGTCCCACACCTTCGTACTTCATCATAGACGGACGCACCACCACACACCCGTCATCGCTTCCACCGCCCGTAATGTTAGCGGATCTTGCATGTCCAGCAGGGCGTGGTACTTCGCCCGCCATTTTTCCATCGACGCCCGTGAATAGCGTAAGGAAAGCACGGGATCCGCGGCGTAGTTTGCAATATACCGGACTATGTAGTACGGTAGGCATTGATACCGGGGACACCCAGCAGGAGCATCCGCAGGGCTGTTGCCCCTCCTGGCAGACACGTTCTGTATCACGCCGGCCAAGTACCTTGTGGCAAACCTCATACGGCGCGGACAGCCACCGATGTCGCACGCGGTACTCACGACACTTTCGCAAAACGCCTTGACTAAGCTCGGTATAGCTTGACAGACGCAGTCGTCATCCTTATCGCACCCCACTAAACAGCGATATGTCGGAAGCCTTTGGCACGCTCTCGCAGTCGCGCAAGTACCACTGAACAAGTCCACCGCAAGGTCCCCAGGTGTCGAATACTGCAAGACCAGCTCGCTCATGTGGCTGATGCTCTGCTGCTCAGGTCAACGCATCTTCATACGACTCCCTTCATTGCCTCTTCTCACCACATCTCCGGGCTCCAAACGGCTGATTCCATCCAAACAGTCCGTCCAGGCTGCTTGCCAAGACTGCACATACCAGGGCGAACTGCACTTCAAGCGGCACATTCCTCCGCCAGCAGTGAACAGCCCATTGCTTGACTGAGGCATGGCCACATCCTTTTATACCCGGATTTTGCGTGTAGTGATCTCGAGCGCGGACGTGGACCATCGGCCGGTCCACCAAGTTATTGACGAAGTCCTTCTGCCGCCTCCGCCTCGACACACTGGCCCGGTCACTCGCCTCGCCGCACAAACCTCGGATGTAAGGCTTCAGACGCGAAAGCCACATGCGAAACGGTAGACCACCACAGAAAATGATTCCGTGGCCGGTTTTCGCAAGCAGTTCGTCGAATTTTGGGATTGTGGCGTCCATGGCCTTTTGGGTGGAGATATCATGGGCAGAGTTTTCCGCACCCCGCTCACTTCTGGTGTCGAAGGAAGGGTCCGTCAACAGCAGCTTAACATCATCCTACAGGCACTCACCCGAGTCGTCAACGTGATGACTGAGGAGCTGGTGGAGAATGCAGCTGTAGACACGGCAGTCCGACTCCATCACGCCGAGCAACTCCGCGCGAGGGTCCGTTGATGGATTCTTCTCGGTGGGCGACTCTTCCGACACCTCCTGTGGCGGTGGAGACGGGCTAATACGGTTGTCTGGTTCTGATGCTTCACAGTCGGGGTCGTTTCGCCCGAGCACTTATGGGTTGAGAGTGGACAGGAAAACCTCACTACCTTGCCCCGCACGACTATGTACCGCCACATCGGCCACTTCGTTGTCGCTACCCTCCCGTTCCAACTCCATCTACTCTTTCAGCCGGGAAGACAAAGGACTAGGAGGCTGCGCGGGTGGACGCACACTGTGCGTGTTGCTCGATAATGTCACCCGCCGACAATGACGAGGTCTCGTGTCTCGCGATTCGGCATCCGACATCTCCGAGTCCACTTCGATAAACTCTAAACAGGCACCATCATCTTCAGGCGCTTCACGTTGAGGCCCCAAGGCCTCCCGGGTATCGCCGGTCAGGTCGGCAATGACCCTTGGCAAGTGGTCATCGCGCGATGCAAAGCAGTCCAGATGCGGCCAGCTGCTGCGGTCCTTGACGTCGTACAGACTTTCGTTTCTAACGATGGCTCGCAAGCTCGACAGGAACAGACAGGTAAGCACCCGCATAGCTGCATCCTTCTTAGCAGTTCGGCCCAAGGCTACCGTACTGCTCGTACTCTCCTCCACACCTGCTACCCCATTCCCTTGCAGCGAGGTCTCTTGCGTGACGGTTGCGAAGCCATCAGCGCGTGACTTCAAAGCCACAGAGTGCTGAATGCGGGGACGACACAGAAGGTAGGGTCCGGCTAACGCCTCAAAATCCGAAAGTCCTATTGCCTTCGCCAACTTCGTCCACGCACGAGTTAGCAGCTGCATAGCAGACGCGAGACGATTTCCGCTCTGCTTTATCAACTTCAAAGCGAATATACGTTTGCTGCCGCACCCGTATACGCTGACCGCGTGGAAGAATATCAGAACGTGGAAGGTTCTGGGGCGGCCAACATAAAATTCTCCTGGCAGAAATACTTCTCGAACCTTGCTGACCTTACTGGGAATGAACTCGATGCCAACAATAAGGCACACCCCGTAGCTCTTCTGCCTCAAGGCCACATCCGCAATATCCCCAATCCTCTTGTCTTCTCGGGACAGCACGACGATCGACAGCGCTCCGCGCACTATCTGCTTCATCTCCTCGCTGCCCAGCTCGCGAGAGACCCGGTTATTGCTCTAGATACAAGTGCGGAAGTTGGTGCCAGGGTTACACTGCTTGCTCTTCACTGCGGCACTTTCCTTGATCACCATTGAGGCCTTGTCGTCTGTTGCGATGACGAAGTGCAGAAAGGCCGACGTAGGTAACTTTGTGTGTTCAAACTTCACGATCAACTCGGATGAGGAGAGAACGGCAACGAAGGGGGGCAAGCACATGCCGGCTGTCTCCGGCCGACTGAGTTCAGTCGGCGCCATGTTTATAGTACGGTGAGGAACGAAAGAGGGAAAGAAGCCCAGGAATGATGGGGATTCAAGGAAGGAGAAGCAGAGTGTCGCAAGCGAAGCAATGAACACCACGTGGACCGAAGTACAGGGAGGAGAGACGAGGACAAAGCAAGGAAAACAGTGGAGACCTCGTTGATCAATCGGTATCAGAACGGTTTGAGGTTCCGTGCTGTGGGAGCTAGTCTGCGTCATTTGTATTGCGGACAGGGAGAGCAGCGTCCAGGAATACGACATGCTCTGACACGCTTATGTTTTTGTTCCGTAACAGAAGTTACAAACAGTGCCGCCTCCTTCATGAAACTTCGAGAAACTAGTGGATTATTTAGGATACGGAGGGGGGGTGTCACTGGTGACAGGGGCTGAGATCTACACATGTGAAAACACATGCGCAGATGAGTGTGGGAAATTCAATCCGAGAAACAACATCCATCTACCCATGTATTCTTACATGTGCAGATCTCAACCCCTCTCACTAGTGATACCCCAGCGACCTTACATATTACATACTTTTCCGATGTTAAATGCAGCTAATGTGGCCTCCTCAGAATTGCTTCTTTTCGTGCGAGACGATAATTGTTGCCAACTGTGCCCGTTGACCCTTTGCGGGTTGTCCTGTCTGTAGCCTTCCAGCGCTACCACCTTCTTCTCTCAGTCTTTCGATTCCCTACCGTCACTCAGCTACCCTCCCCAGCACACGGACCTTTTCTTGTCTTCTCCGCCTTCCCATTATGAAACCCCTCCTCCGTCGCTCCCATTGTTCGTCCTTTCTCGCAAATGGCGTACCTCGGAAATGACAGACAATCTCCCCATCACGCCCACCACCCGCGACTCGCTCACGTTCGCCACCGACGCGCAGCCGGGGGTATAATCGGAGCCGGAATCGCAGCCACTGGCGACAGGGGAGGAGTTTCGGGCTGAAGCGGGCGTGCAGCCCTCTTCATCAGACTCGTCGCCACGCAAACGCCCGCGCCGGGATGCCTCATACCAGGCGCGCCCTTCTTCCCACTGCTCTCCAGCACCAGAGACTGCGGACGGTGAGGACTCCGATTTGGTTTGCCGTGGAGGTCCAGGAGCAGCTGGTGTCGCGTCGGACTTTCTCAGAGGCCGAGGCCGAGTCCACCAAGGTCTACGTATATATGTTCTGCAGACCATACAGCCGCAACACGTTCTTCGCGAAAGCACGGACGCCAGCATCGACGGCCTTCAGGCCAGCTTGGTTGAGCGTAGCTATACGTACAAGCGTGGGGTCATGTCGGTCACAGTGCGACGGTGCGACAATCCCTCGCTACTGGATATCGCTGACGAAACCATCAAGGACGGCATGGTGTTGCGCGAAGGTTTGAAGTGTGCTTTGGTCGACGGTCTTCGTCGCTGCCAAGCTGTCCTTTGCCTGAAAGAGGGAAAGGTACGGCACCGCATGCGCTCGCGAGCGCCTCCGCCTGCGTCCTATCCGCCAAAAGGATTGACGTTACATTACGGGTACGGAAATCATGTCCGACGCGTCGCAGCAGAGCACCTCAGCCGGACTGGTCTACATCGACAAGTTGTTCTTCCACTACCTCAGGAGTGTTGCCCACTTCATGCAGGCTTTCGCCCTGAAGAACGACATCGATCCACAGGCGTTGAGTCAGAAGGGAGCTGTGGAAGCAAAGACGAAGGCCATTATGCTCCCAACGACCGGCCTGTCTGCCTACTGCCGCTATATACGCGTAGCTAAGATTTTTCTCCGAGACTCAGGCCTCGTGAAAGTGCTGCACGACCCGAACTTCGACACCTCGATCACTCGGAACCTAGGCATCACTCACCTTGATGACTACCATCTTTGGTCAGAGAGCCCTCGGGTCGTAGCTCTGTTCGTGACTTGCACGTCGCGGTTCATCAATAACGTGGACTGCGACGGAAAGTTTGAACGCGAAACTTTGTACGCGTGCGCACGCCAGCATTTCCAAGCATGCCTAAACCTGTTTGAGAAGTGTAACAAAGAGAAGGGCTTTAGTTGTGACGACTTTCTGCGAACTAAGATTGCTCAATCGAAACTCCTCAGAATTTCGGTCGAAGAGCTCTATCCGAACCAGATGCGCCTCCTGTCCAGGAGAGCCAATGACTCTGCAGAAGATCTGGAGACCCGCAACAAAGGGCGTGCTGCGCCCTTCGCGAATATAATAACTGAGCACTTTACACCCAAGCTCAGCGAACACGCTGCCCCTGCTCGCGTGACAACTCCAGCTGCTGTGCCTTCAACTCGCCGCTCTGCCCGGCGTGCTCCTGCTTCCCACGCGACTGCACTCGAGCCAGTATTTCGCGGGCGGAAGGCCCCAGGAGTGCTGCCCGCGATAAAAGCGCTTGTCAGGGAGACAAGGGCTGCATACTCCTTACAGTCAACGCCTCGACTCGTGGAAATTGTGCAGTCTGGAAAGTTTGCTGGATTGATGATAACAGTGCGGCACTCGAGATGAGGGGTCGCCGAGATGTCAAAGGCTAACTAGGGGAACACGGGCCAACTTGAAGGTGCCTCGTAGGTGTTCGACGACAAGGTTCCGAACCAGCTGCCGGTCGGCGCTGCGGACAAGACCGTGGTGTTTGAAGAAACACCCAGCACTTGGGAAAATCTGGCAAATGTCTGGCCGCCGGATCACGACGAAAAGGAGTTGCGGCTGTGGATGGCAAAAGACCCTCACTCCATGCTCTGGGTGCTTCCCATCCACATACCCATTGAGCACCAGGCGCACTTGTACCTCTCCATCGAGGACCTCATAGCCAGGCATCGGCTTCGGTTCTTCATAAGGAGCTATGTATAATTTACCAAGCTTGAAGGTATCGACGTGGGCCTGGACATCTGGAATCTCAACCACCCTCAGACACACTTCTGTAGGGACGTAGAAAACGGGGGTGAGGATTGTACCAGAGGATATGCCTACTTTGCGAGGCGACAAGGTGAGCATCAGCACGTCAGCTACGCCTCCCTTGAGAACTATCCTGAATCCAGCTGCATTCCTTGCGGAAGCCTCGAGCCGCTGACGTTGACGACCAAGGGAAAGCTTTCCCCGGTTGAAAAGTTGTTTTCGTTCCTTGCGGGCACATTGAACGGGGAGAAGACACTGTGACAGGGACCGAATGAGACCTGGTGGAACTCGATTGTGAGCGAGGGGAAAGACGAGAGGGAAGCGGTAAGCCGGGAGCTAGGAACCGCTCGCTACTCCAGCACACGGAGCCTGGTGATGGAAGCCTGCGAATCGAGGGGGGATTGAGTGTTGGCGTCGCGAAGGCGGGCGGAGCTGGATGCGTGGGTAGGTCAGCTTATTGCGTACGTCGGTTTGAGGAAGATGTCTGGGAGAGAGCTGTTCATAACTAGGACGGGGGGTCATTGTTTGGTTACTGAGAAGTACTGCCCGCAGCAAGGGCCGCACAAAGACTTTGACGACTCATTGAAAGCGGAGACGGTGTGCTTTTTTGCAATCGTGAGCGGGGCAGTGTGCTTCTGGTTGTGGGTGTGTGACTATTCCCACGTGTCTGCATACGGGGAGGAGAGCGAGCAGGTGGCAGCGGCGACGTTGTTCAAGATGAAGAAGATCATTGTGCCGCCCAACTCTGTGTTTTTCGGGCATGGGCATCTCACGCACGCCAGGGCTGGGTATG
>JAUKWC010044465.1:0-10918 GCA_032356245.1 Endocladia muricata | reverse complement strand
CTCATGTGGATAGGCTTACCATGAACCCTTCATACTCACACTTGCCTTCCGACAGACTTTGGGCAGCTGCACTGAAGACGGCTACAAACTGTATGCGGTATTGGCGGCTCTATGCATCTGAGTATTATGCTCGGTGATGTTCGGCTGCACTGGCTCACCTAAATTTCTTGCGGGCGTTGTATGGAGAACAGATTATGTGAAAACCTCTGCGCTAAGTTCTTGGGCAGTATCGTAAAAATATCGGAACGTAAACATGGACAAACCTGTTATCTAAGTAAAGCGTGGCACAATGCACGAGTGCTGCTGGAGGGCGTCGATTTAGTGGCTCCCGAACATAAGACCTTGAACTGTACGGCAAGGCTCAAACGTAGTGGTTCTGTCCTTCGCGTTGCGTTCGTGTAGTACAGACTGCTTTGTGCATCGATCCGTCACTGGTGAACAATGCCCGCAATAGCTCATACATCTGGCACCGCGTGGTCTGCGTCGAGGTGATGCCAATTCCAGCGCAAGGCTGGGGCGTACAGCCGAGTTGGCATCCTATCATATGGAACAACTTTCTTCCTACGCCACACGGACACCAATCATGAGAAGCACGTGAGGAGTGCAGAAGCCAACATCTCACTCCACTCGCACTGTAGCCGTGCTACGATTGACCCGTGCAAAACGGGAGGCACACATCTTTTGTGGTAAACAGGTCTTACACGTATCATGGACAGCGTAGAAACAAACTGAACGCCGAGTCGACGTCAAAGAGAGGTTCTCAACGTGTTTAGCGTGGCGCCGCAAAGTACGTAATTTTTATGATTGGTGGGGTATCTCTGGTGACAGGTGAAAGTACCAACTACGAGCTTAGAAGCTGACCTTTTTTCCGTAGTTTGTGAACAACTCTTCACCGTTCAGAATCTTGCGCACCGCCCGGATTGTAATGGTGTTTAGTGAACGAGGAACGCTCTGTGACGATTCCCTGGATCCTCGTAAAACTCCACGTTTGTGTCTCGCGCTCTACAAGCACCTCTATTTTGCTGCTCCTTATCCCCAGGTCAGTACCGAGCATCATCCAGAAACCGCATCGAACGAAATAGTGCCGGGATGATGTACGAGTTATGCCTCAGAACTGCACATGCCTCCGCCCGCCTTTCCACGAGAAGGGCTACCCGGGTAAAACGTTTTCTGTTTATCTCCAGAATTCCATCTCCGTAGATCTTCGTCTTCGTCCTCGTGCGCTTGTGCAAGTCCGCGAACATGAGCATTCCATAGAAGGGGATGACTGTCTATCCTATCACGAAGACCCGGTCCGCAAACATCCCCCGTCGCGCAGTTTTGTACATCACCGTCGACGGCTGCATCACTACAGACCTTTCCACCGCTTTCAATGTCTATAATTATAGCGGGTTCTGCATGTACAGCAGAGTTTGGTATGTTGCTGGCAAGATTGCCACCGACGCCCGTGAATAGTGCATGAAATGCATGAAATCTTGCGCGTAGTTCGCAATAAACCAGATTACGTAGTCCAGCAGACATTGATGCCGGCAACACCCAGCACGACAATCCGCAGGATTGCTCACCCTCCTAGCACACACATTCGACTTCACACCGGCCGAGTACCTCATGGCAAGCTCCAGAATCCGCGGAGAGCCACTAACATCGCACGTGGTGGTCACATCACTCTCGCAAAATGCTTAAACCAACCTCGGTAGCGCCTGAGTGACGCAGTCGTCATCCCTGTCGCACCCCACGAAGCGGAGATGTCTCGGAAGCCCTGGACATGCTTTTGCAGTCGCGCGAGTACCGCTGAATAGGTCCACCAAAAGGTCTCCCGATGTCGATTACTGCAATACCAGCTCGCCCAAATGCTCGATGCTCTTCTGACCAAGTCGAAGCATCTTCATGCCACGCCCTTTGTCAGCTCTTCCCACCACCTCTCCGCGTCCCAACGACTAGAGTGCATGCATACAGGTCGTCCGAACTACAAACAATGGTTGCCGAGCAGACGGAAAAGGTCAGGGCGCAGGAGAAGGAGATTGCTTGTCTGAAGAGAAGAGTCAACGACTATAAGGAAAAGCCACGGAAGGCTGACCAAGAGCTTTCTGAGATGCGGGTGTCGAGTAAGGCAACGCTTTCCGAGTTCCTGCGAGCACAAACCCTAATTCAAGAATGTCAAGTAGGAGAACCAGAGGATACGCGGTGCTCCCGGGATTTCTGGTGGAACCAAGCAGGCCACACCGTGTGCTGGAGCTAGACGTGGTCAGAGTCGCAAGCGTGTGACGCAAATGGGGGCACAGCACATTGGTGTCTCCAAGAGTATCGAGAAGCAGATTGTATAGCGATGCCACCGCAGAACTGCTGAGCTGGACGTAATAAGTTCTGTTCCAATCCGGAACTGGGCGGGTCACAGTGCGCTGTGCGTCGTGGGAGAGCTCTCTGCGCACGGCCTGGAGGGTCTCGTGCAGAATCCATCGATGCTTCCTGCCAATGGTAAGGGGTCCTATACGCGTTCCTACTACGATGCGGCGACATACTTGGTTGGAATGGTGCGTGCACAGCTTGGCACCGGGAGTTCTTCATCCTCATTTCTGGGCGCCGAATCCCTCCGCGAGTGCGAGGAGGCTGCTTCAACAGAACATGCTCTATGTGCAAGGATGTGGCAGACAATCTCCGACGTCATGAGAGCGCTAGATGGAAACGCTAGGGCCCAGCTATTCCAACACCTTGGGTTTTTCTTCTTGATGTCGCAGAAGACCATGCTTGTATCGCACAGCGAGCGGGCGGACCGCTCATCTCTACGACTTGACGCACGGGTGAAGCTAATGGGCTCAAAAGCGGAACAAGGGGCTCCAGGCTTCTCGTGGTCGCAACTCAGAAAGGTCAAGGATCTAGCATACGTTGATTACTCCGTACCGAAGGAGATGTGTGATTTCGACGAGGGTAACGTACTGTTTGGAAAATCTTTGGCCAGACGTGTTTTTTAAGGGTTCCGAGGGTCCCATGCTCAACATGGTGGGACGTCCGCGTACCGGCTTATCATGCACCTCGCACGTGTGGACGCACGGCTGGCAGAAGTGGTATCCTGCCTACAGCATGTCGAGGGCCGTAGCGCCCAGCGCCAACGCATTTAGAGCCTGACGATTTCCAGGTACCTGCTGTTGGGAGCAGCGCAGATGTCATGCAGCGTTCGCAGCGTTTCATGCCGCATGTTTCCTTACGACATGTTTTGGTATGCTTCTCCTGTTGAGAGGGCGTTAAAGGAGTCCGTGAATGAGGAGATGGAACGGTCTGGTGCAGAGGATGGCGAGGATTTGTTAGTACGAACCCCTCCAGTAGCCACAGACGTGGTGACAGTGGGTGGAGATAACGAATTTTATGTGGCGGTACGGAAGATGTCGTCTTCGGGCAACATCTCCAGTATGCCTGGCGGTGTCGTCGTATGCTATGTTGCACGTGCAGACTCAAGTAAGCGAGCGAATGCACTTCGTGATGGCGCGTCTGGCCTGTCACGGATTCTCGGCACAACTTTGGAGTATCCCCCGTGCGCTTTTGTTGGAGCAGAGGACGAGTAACTGTCGCCACATAGAAGAACGAGAAGGAATTTGTACTCGTATGTTGGTAGCTCACTAAACCGATTGTAGTTTTCTCAAGTGGTTATTTCTGGTGCACTGAGAATGGTGTGTCCGTTGGAGGGGAGTACTCAGGTAGGACTGGCCGTGCATCAGGGTCTCTGTAGAACCTGTTTCCGTAGAAGCGATGGTAAGGGCAGTGGAGCTGAGGAGTGAAAGGGGAAATGTGCAAATTTGACCGCACCATGTGAGCTGTCGCAATGATAACAAAGGCTTTGCACAGGCAAGACCATGGAGAAGCAGGAGCTCCCCGCCCTCATTGCTGCATCTCTGGGAGCCGGACGGGATTTTCTGTGTGATTTGTATCCTCATCTCTAGACCATCACAGGCAAACGCCTTGACGAATGTCATCAACGGTGTCGATTGGGGCAATAAAATTCATGCACCGAACGACTGCATACTCGGTAGGTTGCGTTGATTCACAGCCATGTATACGGAAGAGAGACGGAACCTGCGCAACAAAAACAGTGTATGTGTGTTCTTCGTCGTCAGCGGCCAGGAGCACGGAGTAGAATCGCTGCAGTTCCGTCGGGGCGATGCTGCTATTTGCGTAAACGCGCTGAATGACATTTGTCGGCATCGGGTCGAGTCAAATGACATTCAGGTCGGGATCATAGTCGTTGACGGATGGACAGAAGCCGCCAAGAACGTAACCTCTTTTCACGATAGTAGTTTGGAGAGTGTCACATGTGTGAGTCGAATGCTGCTGAAGAAGCTCGGCGCGGACAAAGTCCAGAAGCACAGTGCTGCACTGGTTACCAATCTGGACAAAAAGGTCGATGCAGACGTCGGAAGCTTCTCTGCGTAGTGATTGGAGCATCGCAGGGGTGAGACGGCCTTCTTCGTTTCCGAGAAGCGGCATGGCGAGTGTTCTCAAGTGCGCGAGTTCGCGGAGGTACATTCTGAAGCCTTCCCTGACAAGAAGCGTCCCGTGCCAATCGTTTAGGTTCATGTGCAGGGTTGTGAGGCGACGCGATTGGGAGACGGATGCGAGGTGTGTTCGAACGGCAGGAAAGTTTGTGGAGTGCTGGATTCGACGGACGGTTTCGTCCATGGCTGTTGCCCTTCGCTGGGAGGTGCGGCGTTAGTCTTGCTTGAACGCGGTGTGGGCATGTTCATGAACACCGGAATGTAGACATTGTAGGCCTCCCAAGTTGCTGATGTCATCTGCAAAGTGGGTCAGGAGATGAAACTTGAGGGTCTTGAGCCTGGTCCGGTGGTGGTCCCCAAAGGTGTGGAGCACGGAGGCTTTAAACTTATTGACACGTTCCTCTCAGTTGTGATCCTTGGCGAAGTTCCGCTGCTTCTCTATTCCATGTCTAAAGCTTAGTATCAGAATTTCGGAGTACTTAGCGCAAACAGATGCGGGGGGCGCAGATTCATGTTAGTCACAGCAAAGGTCTACGATTCCTCCGGTACTTCGAGAGACCTTGTCGACAGACTTGTAGTGTTTAGCCTCCAGCATGCCGCGGACTGCTTCATTTGTGTGGGGTCGGATCAGGCGACTGCCTTTTTCGGAGGTGGAGAAGTCGACGTGTAGGTCGGGAACGTAGAGGTCCCTCTGAATGGCAGCCGAAACCGTCTTGACTCCTCGAAGGAGAGCTGTGTGGGTGGTTCTGAACTGTTTCTGACTGTTGTCGGCCCGAGCTCGCGCCGTGAATAGGACACGGGAGTCGAGCCTAACGAATATGCAGGTCTTGATTAGCTTCGAGATGCCGAGGTGGAAGTTGTGCAGCGTTTCGAAACCGAAAATGGGGTGCATGTCGAGATGAAATTTGGACGGAAGCATCGGGCATGTTTCCGGAAAGGATGGCAACCTCCGCGGGGAGGAGGTGCCGAGTGTTTATTGCGCTTGTGCAGTGGCAGCTCGTGCCGGAGCCGGTGTGCTGAGCAGTGTATGAACAGCGGCGTCAGCCTTGAGGTAGGCCACTTTTCTGCGAAGCAGGATGGTGGAGTACGTGCTGCGCAGCTTAATTAAGGCGGGCGAAGTGAGGAGATTTGAATGTACTTCGCAACGGTGCCAGGGTTGGCTGGTTCTTGAGCCTGATCGAGTGCCAATGATGTCCTTCGCCCCGGGTATGTCGCAAAGTAGCTGATGAGGACTGGGTGACATTTCCAGAAACGATGGTAGGCATCTGAGCATGTGAAGCCCTCCGGGGGCGTTTCATACAGAGGCCATAGCGAAGAGTGCAGGAGGGAGTTTAGTATTATGTTTTTGATGTCCAGTGCGCAAGCAGTCGAAGGTGGAACGACGTCAAAATATCTGTCGTCGACAGGGGGGAAGAGCTGGACAGGAAGATAGCCAAGGACGGGGTGCCGGGACATTATGCAGCGTCGGTAGAAAGTGGCAGTGAAATTGAGGAAAGTGAGATGTACAGGATAGGTAGTAAGGGCGCTGTTTTTAAGTTTAGTGGCGCATTTATCCATGTAGATCTGTCTCCAACTTACAAATGAGTGGGTCCCCGACGACCCAGTGCCCCAAATGACACCCTCGAGCTCGCTATCCCTGACTTCTTCCTTGAGGTCTTGACAAACTCGTCGGTGCATGTCAGTTGGCATGGGATGCGCGAGGAGATGCGTGTCGCTATGCGGCGCGTCAGCACAAGGGTAGAAGTAGCACGACTCTGTGTTAGCTTGCGCTATTTGCTTTCTCAGGATCTCGACAGGGTCCCGGAAGCCTG
Source organism: Endocladia muricata (assembly GCA_032356245.1). Lineage (NCBI taxonomy): Eukaryota > Rhodophyta > Florideophyceae > Gigartinales > Endocladiaceae > Endocladia > Endocladia muricata. The sequence continues at coordinate 4,623 of JAUKWC010044465.1, read as the reverse complement.
CAGTTCCGAAGAAAGGTAACGCTGTGCTCCAACACAGATGTTGCGGAGAAGCCCTGAAGGTCCTCCTCGACAACAGCAAGTGTGAGGGAGCAAAACTCCTCTGAGGAGCGAATGCGGTCTCCGAAGCGCGCGAGGGAGAAGTTCGGATCCCTCAGGATAGAGATAATATCGTCAACGGTGCGCGGGCCGGCAGTCGTCTCTACTTCGCCAAGAGAAACTGCGGTAGATTATGTGAGGACGTCGGTCTTACTTGTGGTCGGTTCTGCATCAGGGTGAAACAGGAATCGGAGCAAGGGAAGCAGAGGCGTCGGAGCCTCATCAGAAAAGACGTTATCATCGTAGTGGACAAGACGTTCTGGGGCGGGTGAACCTTGCGGGAGAGTACGGACGAGCTTGGCCGGTCGGTGGGTTCGGGAGTGACACTGTTGCTCGTTTTTCGAAAGGGAGTACCCCTCGGAAAACGAGTAGACGCAGTGCCGATATTTGCAGCGCATTTTGAGGCCTGGCAAGGATGGGTACAAGGAGAAGGGGTGGCGGGAGGAGTGAGAGAACGGAGAGGAAGGACATTTTCCACGGGTGGAGCTGCCTTCTCGGTCTCAGTGAGTATCGGACTGTAGGTCCGCTTGCGATGACTCCAGCGTTCACGAAACCTTGTGCAGGTCTCGTGCACACGGGAGTGGTCAAGGTGGAAGACAGGGCCTGCCATTCGATACACACAGACGCTATTGGCTTTTTCGACAAGAGACCATCATGCATTACCTGATGGGTACTACAACGAGAGGTGGGAATCGAAAAGCAGTGATACTGTAGTATCTCTAAGTAAAAGATTTTCAGAATTTTGTGCGGTCTAGAGTTTTGTCAAGGCACGGCGGCGAAACTGTGGAACGCAAGAACCTGCCACGGGACCTATTTAAAGCGCAGCGACACGGGATTCAACCTCGTCAGATCTGCAAAGGTACGCTTCCGTAAACAGAAAGAACCGAGCGACGGTATTTCCTTGTGATGCGATGGCGTGGACAGGTATGCAGCACGTATTCGAAACGGCATTCGCACGTGGGCGAAGGGCTCGGGCAGGACGGGAGGCGTCGTTGAAGAGTGGTGAGATGTATGGTGCTCGTTGCAATGCAGGGAGTGTGGGCTATTGGAGGTGGAGAGGGTGATAGAGTGCGGGTGATGGTGCAGTGTGGTGTACAAACTTGAAGGGAAGGCGGGCGGGACGGGTGGCGTCGTTCAAGAGTGGCAAAGCATTTGATGTTCGATGCAATACCGGGTGCGCGGGCTGTTGCACGTGGAGACGGTGAGGGAGTGCGGATGACGGTGGGGTGGGGTCTACAAACTGAGAGAGAAAGTGGGCGGGGCGGGTTTGCGTCGTTCGAGAGTGGCAGGGCGCATACCGTTCGATGCGATACGGGAAGTGCGAGCTATTGGAGGTGGAGAGGGTGAGGGAGTGCCGGTGATGGTGGGCTGTGGTACACAAATTGGAAGGGATTGTCGGAGGGATGGGAGGCGGCTTTGAAGAGTGGCGAGACGGGTGGTATGCGATGCGATGCAGAGAGTACGGGCTATTAGGGGTGGAGAGGACGAGAGAGTAGCGGTGATGGTGGGGAATGATAGTGAACACGGTGATCAGTCAGAGTACTCTAGAAAGACTATTGATGTAGCAGTACGAAAGTGTTGTAGAAGGAGACCGCACGTTCACGACGCGGATTGATGGATCGGTTTAGTCTCAGTGAGCGCGCTGTGCAACGGCACTTTACGTAGCTCCCAATCCAGTAAAACTGCCTTCGGAACTGCGAAAAGGGCCTTTCTTGAGCACTAAAATTAGAAACGGACTTCTACGCATCGCAGTACGCAGCACAGTTTAACTGCATCCTGCCCTTCCACAGCCCGTAGTATATCAACTATTGTTACTAGACTCGGACCTCCACCAGGCGGACGTCCCAGTCTAGTAATACTACACTCGGACGTCTACCAGGTGAAAGTCCATGTCTAGTCGTATTAGACTCGGGCTTCCACCAGGTGGAAGTCCGAGTGTAGTATTACGCTTTTGAGACTTTCACCAGGTGGACGTCCGAGTGTAGTACTTGTACACACGGACTTCCACTTGGTGGAAGTCCGGGTCTAGTAATAAAAGACCCGGAACTGCCAAATATGTAGTAAACCACGGGGAATATTAGACCTCGTACTGCACTGAGTAGACGTCCGCATCCATTTACGGAGACATACACGTTGACTCAGAAAGGAACTGGGGAAGCAATAAGCAAGGCCATTCTGCTGCCAGCAACCAACCTGTCTGCCTACCGCGGGTACGTACGCGTAGCGACGATTTTTCTCCAAGACTCAGACCTCGTGATAGTGCTGCGCGACCTGGCCTTCGAAACCTGGACCTCTCAGAAGCTCGGCATCACTCACCTTGATTACCAGCATCTGTGATCCGAGAGACTTCCAGTCGTAGTTCTGTTAATGACTTCCGCGTCGCGGTTCATCAACGACGCGGACTGCGACGGAAAGTCTGAACTTAAGGCTTTCTCTCCGTGCGCACGCAAGCTTTTTCAAGCCTCCCTGGACTTGCGTGAGAAGTATGGCAAGGGGAAGGCCCTGCGTTGTGACGAATTTCTGGGGACTGAGATTAGTCGATCGAAACTCCTCAGAATTTCCGTCGAAGAGCTCTATCTGAACCAAATGCGCCTCTTCTCAAAGAGAGACAATGACACTGCAGAAAATCTGGAGAACCGCAACAAGGCCCACGCCATGTGCTTTGCGAAGAACGTATCTGAGCACTTTGCTCCCGGGCCCAGCAAGCACACCGCCCCTGCTCCCGCGACCACCCCAGCTGCTGTAACTTCTACACACCGCTCCGCCTGGCGTGCTTCTGCCTCCCACGCGACTGCACTCGACCCTGCAGTTCGTGCGCAGAAAGCCCCAGGAGTAATGCCCGCGACAAAAGCGCTTGCCACGGAGACAACAGCTGCACCGGCCCCACGGTCAATGTGTCGACTTGTCGAGGTTGTGCAGTCGTGGATGTCTGGTAGAGTGAAAAGGGAAGTAGGGCAGTCGAGACGAGTGGTCGCTGAGAAGACCAAGGCGGCCCGGGAGAACACGGACCAACGTGAAGATGCTCCGTAAATATTCATCGACGAGGTTCCGAACCAGTTGCCGATCGGCACTCCGGACAAGACCGTAGTGTTTGAAGAGACATCCGACACTTGGAAAAATATGGCATACGTCGGCCCGCCAGATCATGAAGAAGAGTAATTGCGGCTACGGATGGCGCAAGACCCGCACCCCATGGTCTGGCTGGTTACCAACCACATACCCATTGAGCGCCGGGCACACTTGCACCTCTCCATCAAGGAAATTGTAGCCATGCATCGGCTTCAGTTCTTCATGCGGGGCTACGCGTACTTTACGGAGCTTGATTGTATGGATGTGGGTCCGGATATCTGGAAGCCCAGCCGGCCCCAGACACACTTCTGGACGATTTTAGCAGACGGGGGTGACGATTATGGCAAAGGATATGCCTACTTTGAGAGGCGGTAAGGTCAGCTTCAGCACCTCGGCTACATGTGCCTGGAGAATTTTGCTGACTACAGCGACATTCCGCGTGGAAGCCTCGAGCCCCTGATGTTGACGCCCAAGTGTAAGCATTCCTCCGTTGAAATGTTGTTTCCGTTCATTGCGAGTACATTCAACGGAGAGAATGCAGTAGGACAGGGGCCGAATGCGATCTGGTGCATCCTGGTTGTAAACAAAGGGGAAGATGAGTGGGACGCAGGAAATTGGAAGCCGGGAATCCCCCGCTACTCCAGTACGCGGAGCCTGGAGATGGAAGCCTGCGAATCTATGGTGGGTTGTGTGTAGGCTTCGCAAAGGCGTGCGCAGCTGGACGCGTGGATGAGCCAGCTTGCAGCCTACGTCGGTCTGAGGAAGATATACGGGAGGAAGCTGCTCATACCTAAGACGGGGGGTTGGTTTTTTTGTTACTCGGAAGGACTACCTGCGGAAAGCGCCGCACAATGACTTTGACGAGTCGTTGAAAGCGGAGACGCTGGGCTTTTTCCCCATGGTGACAGGACCAGTGGGCTTCCCATTGTGGTTGTGTGACTATTCTTAAGCATTTGCTGACGGGGAGGAGAGCGAGTAGGTGGCAGCGGCGGCGTTGTTGCAGATGAAGAAGATCATTGTGACGCCCAACTCCGTTTTTTTCGGGCATAGGCATCTCACGCACACCGTGGCTGGGTATGAGGACCGCATTGCGGATGAGTTGCAGGTACGGTACCATGTGTACCTAATGCCGGAAGGGAAAGGTGTGCCGGACCAGTTATTCTACGCACTGAGAGGGCGTCCGCCGTTTTCGGCCAGTGAGATAGCCCATGTTAGTCGTACGAGTAAAGAAAGCGGTGAGATATCGGACAGTGGGGACGACGCCGACGTGGTTGCGTTTGCAGACTCGGAAGCGGACGGGAGTAGAAGGGCAGAGGAGGTCAGTCTTAGAGAGGATGGTTTCGACTCCGATGACCCCGAGGATTTGATTGCCGTCCCGACAAGTAGTAAGGAAGATTAGGTAGCTATACGAGGAAGTGGCTGAGTATCGTGAAGTAAAACAAACTTAAACACTACGTG
>JAUKWC010044454.1:0-10918 GCA_032356245.1 Endocladia muricata | reverse complement strand
AGCCAAGATGCATCTGGCCCGGTCGTTGAGGTTAATGGTACAGTTTGGGCTCGTGCCGAAGTCAAACTGGAAATGAATGGCTTCGTTTGCAAGAAGCCGCGAACGGTCATTGGTCCAATCGACGAGACTGTATCTGAGAGCTCCTATGCTGCATCATTGACCCCATTCGACTATGTCATGTACATGCTCCTGCAGCATCATCCGAATTGCATGGTTGTGGGGACAAATAGGGAACTGGAAAGTAGGGCTCTCGAGACAACAAGCAAAGGTGAAATTTCATGTTTATTCACGATTCTAGTCGTGGTGACAAGATGCCAGCTCGGCAATCGTCGCACATTAGGGAGCAACATCACGAGCGGAAAGAACTTTCCGACTGCGCGATGTGGTGACATAATGCCTTTTAACCGTTTCGAGCAGCTCCGCACCTGCATCACATTCACTGGAGCGGGAAGCAGCGCTGAGACTACGGATCCGAGATGGAACCTGGTCAATAGTTCTGTTGATGCAATCGATGATCATCGAGCCACAAAGGTCAAGCCATCTCACCGCATATGCGTCGATGAGATTATGACAATGTGGTACGTGCTAGGGTGGAGCTGGGTTTCTATTAGCATTCCAGATTGTATGTCACTCGATCGCAGGGCGGGAAGTGGATGTGAAATCAGATCAGCTTGTTGGGGTGTCAGTGGCATCATGATTCGTCTCGAGCTGACATTGTCAGGACACGATACTGTCCAATAACCGTACGAGGGCAGCTATGACCATCGAACCTCCGTAGTTCTGAGACTGGTTGAACAATGGTTTCACATGGACAGAGTGGTCTGCGCGGACTCGTTATTCGCGTCAGTTGACAGACCTAAAGTGCTTCTTGACAGTAGCCTGAAGTTTAGTGGTGTTGCCAAGACAGCCAGGAAGGGTTAAAACGTTGACTACCTTTCCGGACCGGAAATAGCCAACAAGGCTTCACACGGGACGAGGGTCACTACTGAACCCGACCTCATGGCTGTCATGTGGGCTGCCAGGGATAGACGCTATTTCGTCAGCTCCACTGGGACAAACTCGGCTGGTGACAACATATACCGAGAGAGATGGAGGTCCTGTGACGGAAACACTCGTCTGGAAAGCATTGAGATTGCCGTTCTAAAATGATGTGATAACTACTATGAAACATGCTTCTAAGTTGACAAGCACAACCGCTGTCGTCAAGATGGCCTTGGGATAAAAGAGAAATTGGAGGTTAAAGATTTGGCGATGAGAGTCAACAGCTCTCTACACGCTATGTGCATCGTTGACTCGTGGAAACAGTACTCGGGATGGCCTAAAGAGTAGGGTGTCGACTCCGAACGATTTCTACTGCTAATTGGAGGATGGGCGACTCGGTAATGGTGAGGTCAGAGCTTTGCAGGCTCGCAGCCGGTCTGCAGCTCAAACCGCGAATGAAGACATGGGCGTTGACAGTGGGTTTGCGGTCTATCTAGCCGCCGCAAAGCGCTGATATCCGTTGTCTGATGCAACGTCATCAATTGCGGCCTATCAATCTCCCCGCTTTTTCTGTAGGAATACGGAAAAATTGAGAAATTACATGTTCAGGTTGTTTCCGAAATGTTTGTCGAGAAGTTTATATTCGTCATCCTGAAACTGGCAGAGGTTCGTTCAAACAGCATGTCGACGAGGTCCATGATTTCGAATATGAAGGAAACGAGAAGTATTGTTTAAAGTGTTCGACTAATTTGGAAAGTACAGTCTCAATGGTATGTTGGGGAGCTACCATCGCTGATATTGCAATTGTCGCTTATAAGTGCCTACCAGAGTTGAAAAAGATTCCACAGCCCCTGCCAGTTCTTTCAGCGTCACAAGATTTGCTCGATCTTGTTGCACCGCTATGGGGTACCCCTTTCGAAGACGTCACGATATCCTGTCTTCTGTTCAAGTGAGATCTGTAAAAGAATTCTGAAACACACCTACTTCGGAACTTGTCGAGTGCTCACCGAGGATTTCCAAGCGCAGAGGCGCTCAGAGAGAATTGAACACGCGGACAGATACTGTCCCAGTAGCTCGAAGACCACTAGACTAACTCGTGGCAGTTAGAGATAGTAGTAGAAACTTTTCTACTTCAACGCGAAAGGAGCAGAACGTGGACGGTAGAGGTACTGCACCCTTACAAGCCGATAAAAAATCGAAGGTTCAAATTATTTACTGCAGTCATGATTTTGACCTGATATGAGGCCAGAGTTGACCGTACATGAGGCATAACTCACTGCCCAATAGATAGTAAAGGTGTCCAACGTCATGGTCAGGAGCAGCGAGAATTGTAGTGTATATCCCAACAAGTCCCCAATTTTCCAAAACCTCCTCTCGCACTTTCGGCCTTCGTCGTATCGTTGCATCGGGAGTTCGCGCTCACGATGGAACCTCCAACCTGCACCTGCAACGAGTGTACGTCGCCAACTGGATGGTTAGAAAAGTTCCAAGAACCGCGATAGACGTCAATCGGTACAAGGCTGACAGCAGAAATAGTACCGATGTCCACATCAGCCAAAAGTCTACCGATTGTGCGAATGCCATCGCACTGCGATGAAAAGTCATTGAAGCAGAAGTGATTCCGGAAAGCGCCTCTCAAAAGAGGTTATCAACTACTCTTCAGAGCTCCAGATAAGAGGGCTAACTGTCGAGCAAATCCCAATGGCATGTAGACAGCCGCCCTATCACATTAGTGGGTGGACAAATTCACGATGTGAGAAGGGACGAACGCGAAGATGAATCCAGCGCGGTGATTGACGGTAATGGCACAATGTGGACTCGTGGTGAGGTTTGGAGTGGAAGTCAATGGTTCCGTTTTGACGAAGTCTGGGAAGGTCATTGGTACAATCGACGAAACTTTTTTGAGAGCTCGTATCCTGCACTGATGATTCCACCAGAGTACTCTATATGGACGTTCCTGCACTGCTGCTCGGACTATACAGTTATGTGGACAGGAAGAGAAGTCGAAAATATGAATTTTCAGCCAAAAAGCGAGGCTAGGACCCTGCCCTTCTTCGCTGTTCGGCTCGTGATGAAGAAATGCCACCTCGGTAATCGTCGCACGTTCCGAGGCCGCACCAGGATGACTACGCATCCAGTTTCCCCTTGCTTTAGTGAACTCATGCCTTGTACTCGTTTCGAGGAGCTCCAAAAATGTACTGCATGTACTGGAGCCAAAAGTAGCGCGAAGACTATGGCTCCAAAATCGGACCTGGGCAACAATATCGTTGCTGGAAATAATGATCTTCGGGCTGCGAAAGTTAGGCGACCACAGCGCATATGCGTTAACGAGAGTATACCAAGGTAGTCTGGGCTTGGAAGGAGCTAGATTTACAGGGGTATTGCGTATTGTGTGTGACTAGACAGGAAGTTACGGGGCGAATGTGAAACCAACCTAGGTTGTCGTGTGGCCACAGACGTCACAAAACGTCTCGAGCTGGCGCTTTCAGCTGAAGGCAATGTCGACCGACGATTTGTGAGCAGCTATAAACCAGGCAGGCCAGTGATTCTCCAATTGGCCGGGCCGTCCTGGCATACTACGAGGGTCGTCTTTTCTGCCATGTATTTCGCATCGGCAGAGATAGCAGAAGTGTTGCTAGAGAATGGCCTGACATTTACCAGTGTTTTCAAGACAGCAACAAAAGGGCGCACTGCTGACCATCTCCTGGGACTGGAAATGTCCGATGAGATATCCAACGTGATGAAAGTGACGCCTCAGTCTGACGCTGTGGTTGTTCTGTGGGTTAAGCGTGAAAGGTGCTATCTCACCAGCTTTGCTGGGACAGTCGGAGTTGGTGACAACATACACGGTGAGAGGTGAAGATCCCGTGATGTAAATCCTCACCCTCCGACGACTAAGAGAGCCATTCGTAAAGTACGTGAAGAGTTCTACGGAGCGTGCGGCATGGCGGGAAGGCAGAACTAGTATCGCAGGGAATACTTCGTGTGCAAAAAAAGTTTGAGGCCAAAACTTTGGCGACGAGGGGCGAGGGCTCTCCTCAGGTTGAGTGTATGATAGGCTCCTGGAAACTGTAAAGAGGAAACCAGAAGAGAAGGGTACTGCGTCTTGGTGATTTCTACTGACAACTGGCCGGTGGGCTCACTGAGAATAGTGCGGACGGAACTTTGAAGGCTTGCAAGATGTCTACTCCTAATATCCCAAATGACAACACTTATTATGGCAGTAAGCTCTGAGTCTGCACGGCGGCGAAGAAGTGCGGTAATATATTGTCTCACTGGAGGTTATGGAATGAGGCTTATTGGTCTGCATGTTAAATTTGTGCGAACATAAATGAGCCAGAATATATGTGTTCGCGATGTTTCCGTGCTAGTTGTAGAGGCATTTATATTCATCATCCCGCAGCTTTCACAGAAGGCCTTAACAAGCACGTTCAGAAGGGGAATGGTTTTCAATTTGAGGGAATTGAACAGTGCTGTCTAGAATAATGGGGCGTTTTGAAACATGAGCTGTACATCTGTTGTTGGTGAGTTAATGTTGTTTACATTCGACTAGTGGCCTACAAACATCAAGCAAATATCAACAAAATTCTCCAGCACGCAGAAGATTCAGTGGCACGGTTTCAATTCCTCGTTTTGGTTGAGTTCGTACAGTATTGAGTACAGTTCTAAAGGGTATCACCGTATATGGTGTTTCGGACAATTTGGCTGTGCGGAAGGTTCCTGAGAAGCAAACTCTTCTGAATCTGTGCAGTCCTCAGGAGACAAATATGAGGTGCGATGGAGCTCAACGTGAACCGAACTAGGGGACTGGAGCTCTCTGAGTAGCCTCAATACCGTTGCACCAGCCTATCGCAGCAAGAAACACTACTCGAAAGATTTCCACTCTGATAGTAAAGGAGCGAGGGGTGCATGATAAGGGTGCTACACCATGAAAACCGAATAAGAAAGGAAGATTCAATTTCTTTTTGTCTAGTCATGATTCTGGCATCTTATGAAGTTACACTCGACCACGTGTGAGGTACAACGCATGGCACTGGCGATACTAGTGTCGTCTATACCTTTGGCGAAACATGTGGCGTATATTCAGACATATATGTGGTAAACTTTCGAAGGTCTTCTAACAATCCGGTGATGGGGGATATTTGAAAATGACCGTGCAGAATAGTGGTGGAGTCATCCTCATGGAGGTTTCTCGCCTCACATTCCAACCGCACATTTTCCCCGCCTCAGTTCCATGCTGAATTCCTCCCCATGACAACACATTCTGACATTCGCGAAATTCGACGAAGCGACGTTGACGTTCGAGACTCACTCGTGATATCATTCCCAGCTTATAGGCGGCTTTCTAGGGGGCTTTGAAAGTCCGAACTCGTGTTATGGAGTGCTTACAAGGTCGAATGGGCGCTTTTCAGTGGAAGGCGCCACAGATGTGTCATAGTCCCCTGGCGTATTTAGCGTGAGACCAAGAACGAGACTATCAAGCTTCGGAGAAGTAACGCGAAGGTCTCCCCGGAAGAAGTCGGAATGACTCCAGCAGGAATCAACAACACTGGTTCTCAGCCCGGGGCTGAAACCTATCATTATCCGAGACGTAGAGAAGTGGCTGCGGGCACAAAACACGAAGCGTTATGCTTAGATTCCGGCTTGGAAATAAGGAGCTTAGGGCCGCAGGCCGATCGAAAAGGCTGTATCGTGTCTTCCGAGTGGGTGGGGTCGAAGCAAAACTTGGAAGGTCATTGGTCGCGGTTCGGGACGTGCCCACATTAAGAACTGCACCTCGAGGTCCTACCTCGTATGAATATGTTTCTATACGCATATTCGCCGATTACATCTCAGTGCCTCTGAGATCTACCAATATTCAGGTAAAGATAGAAGGTGGTTACCTGGTGATGCACGGTAAAGGAGTGAAGTTTTGCTGTCATTTGAGTAACGTTGGCGAAATAAAAAGCCTGAAATGAAACGGGTTTGTGGAGAACTCGTCCTAAGGCGAGATGGAGCGCCGTGTCCGACTACTGCCGTTTGCGGATAAGTCCCAAATTGGCCTTCATTTCGGGGTTCATCCGATTCATTTTTGGAACGATCTTATACGGTCCAGACCTCATCCAAGTGAGTACTTGTGAGTGGATTTCTGAATGTTGTCAACCAGAGTTGTACTCATTGTGCCATGCCCTGACAGCACGTACGTCTTGACGTAAGCATGTATTGATGGTAGGGACTCGGCATTGACTAGATTGGCGCTGGGCTTCCACATTCTGTTGGTCTCGACCGCAAAGACGAAAACGGTTGCGAGATTCGGGTTGCTGTGTGCGGAAAGAATCAAACGATGCTTCGCCTCGCGATCGTTACCGGCGGCGAGGACGGCTCCGTCTCTGTTTCCAGAAATGGATGGAGACGTCCACCAGGTGCAGTATGGGATTTAGTAACACCCGTGCTTCACTACATACTTAGTAGGTGTGGACCTCGTAAAACAAGATCTGGACAGCCATCAATACGATGCCCAGGTCTAGTGATAGTAGCCCCCACACTACAGTTTGGAAACGTTCGGTCTGGTAATACTAGCTGGAATAGTATTGCCTTTCGAAAGCCTGGTTGAGGTTACACTGCGTGGCCTACAGTGATGTGTGGAAGTCCATCTCTACTTTTACCGCCCTAGATTTGTGTTCTTTGCACTTTCGAAGGCAACACTGCCGAGCATCGAACCGAGTAAGGCAAGACCTGACGTATAATGCGTGCGTTGAACGTCTTGTCTGCTTTTTCAGCATTTCGATACCACAAGATGTGCGCTACTGGTAAAGTTTGTGGATGAACCGTCAGTGGCACCATGAAGCTGCATCACCATCCCCAGGTTACTTCCCATTTCTTCAGTTCCAGTGACCCACGCTCTCGACATCTCATCCTACCCCCTATGCTTTGCTACTCCCCAACCACATCACGGAGCCCACACAGCCTTCGTAGCAGGTTACACAACCACACCCACCCATCCCATCCACCCTCTCACTCACTCGACCTCCCACAACACCTAATTCCCGTATGGCATCGCCTACTCCATGTTTCGCCACGCTCCAACAACATCAGACATGCAACACAGCCTCCGTTTCAGATCTAATCATCACACCACACCGTCACCAACACTTCGTCGTCCATTCCACCTATCACGTCCCGCTTTTCTCATATCGCATCGCATACCACATGTCTTGCCAATCTTTACCCACAACACGCATCCCGCGTAGCTTCCGTTGTAGGATACACTACCTCACTCTGCCATCAACCCGACTCCTTTACCCTGCACGCCTCCAAAGACGCACATAACCCGCATCGCATCGCACACCACATGTACTGCCCTTCTCGGGCCACATAAAGCATCCATCCCATCCTCCGTCTGGATCGAGTACTCGCACGTGCATCAAGTGGTTGAGCATCCTTCCAAACCTCGTCCCTCCCGTGCCAATACGGAATAGAAGTTGTGTTGTTTATCTAGGTACCACGTCGCGTCACAAGGAAAAAGAACAGTCGTTTGGTAAGCTTCGCTGGCGTCATGATACCTCCACAAATCTGACGAGATGATGACTCGCGCCGCTGCGGTTTGAATAGTGCCTGTAGAAGGTTCTGCCTTTCCATAGTCTCGCCGCAGTATCTCGAGTTTACTGTAGCCCGTACGAAAGGCCAAACATCTTCGAGATGGAGGTATTCCAGCAGCACTGCATTTTGATTCCCGCTTCTCGTTGTAGTAGCCCTCAGCAAATGAATGATCGTTTCTCGTCCACAATGCTGGTAGCGTGCGTGTGTGTCGAATGGCTGGTTCGTGTTCCACAGTGAACACTCCTGCGTGTATGGTAACTGTAATAGGTTCCATACGCGCTAAAGTTCTCACGAATGGACCCGTCGCCGATCACCCGGTAAATACCGGGCGAGAGCTCCGACTATGGACAAAGTCGCAGCTCTCCTTTTTCGCGATCCTCCCTTTAGCCCTTCCAGATGTGGCCATACTTGCCCCGCTTCAATATGCACCGCAAGTTTCAGCGGCGCGTCCAGTTGTGTCCAAATGCGTACTCTGTTTCCCAACACCAACTTTAGTGTCACTTTCGAACACAACGGGAGGCCAGGCTCGGCCCTGCTGCGCCCTAACGCTCACCCGCTCCAGGAGCTCTCGTCCGCTACGAGGACAACGAGAATTCTGATCAGACTGCAGCGCCTCGCCCTCTCATGCTCCCATGCATGTGTCAGCCTGATGTCGATGCGACCACATGGTAGCCCGAACTCTTTATTTCCGCTAGTGCAATTTCTTTCGCAGAAGTGGAGAGTACTGCTGGTCCGTACACATTTGATGGGGTCATTCCTTTCTTGGGAGACCCCACCTTTTGTCCCTCATTAGTTAGAGCCCGCATTCGCTGCTCACCAAAGTCTCGCTGTCTCCTCGTCAGGGTCGTGAAGCAGGAGCCTCAACTTCAAGGCTTCTCCAGGACTCGTGTGTCGCACCGCAGCGGTACATCTCTCAGAACCGTGTACTTCCCGGACCCTGTACTGATGCCACAAATCAAAACAGCGTAAGCTAGGACAGAGTGTCGCTACTACCGCCCTAGTCGTGACCTTCCACACAGCTGAAGACACTTCTTCGTGGGTCGTCTGCAGACTGACATGCACCAGCAAGTTTGTCAAGACCTCAAGAAGTAAGTTACAAGCAGCAAGCCTGGGGGTGCCATCTGGGACACCCACACCTCGAGGAATCGCTCGTCTGTATGTTCCAAAGGGACCTGAAGGAATGTCCCTGCCACGAAACGTGAGAACAGCATGCGCATTGCCCAGCCCATCCATGTCACTCTCCTCAAATTCACTACCACGTCCCGCCAACGTTACACAACGTCCCGGCATGCCATCCTTTCCTCGCTTCTTGTGCGGCTCTTCCCCATCGTGGACGAAAAAACAATAACCTCGTTCCCACTTCTTCCGCTACTCGAGCACCACCAATTAAGACCTCCGTACTACACATCACTCTGCACCCTTTACTCGCATCTCTGTATAGCAAGCCCCCATAGATCCTACATACTTACATACTTCCCATCAACTCTGGAAGTGTCTCCCAGTCCTTACCGTCTACCGTTCGTGGATACTGTAAGCGGAAGGCATCGCCGAAATTCTCTCCTGCACAAACCTCAGCCAGCCCAGGCACCGCTGCGAAGTAAACTCAAAGTTCCTGAGTTCGTCCGCCTCATTTGTGACGCACACCATGCAGTCCACCGCCCATTTCCGCAGAAAAGTGGTCGATCTCGAGACCAACTCCGTTGCTCATGTATTGGTGGGTAAGCGGGCGCAAGCACGAGCTATCACCGTACAGGCGCAATAGACCCTCACTACCTCATCCGTCGGGAGGTTGCCATTTTGTCTTGAAATATGTCCCGTCCTTCCGTCCACTCTTTATCCCCATGTGCACTGCACTCTCGGTGACGAACCGCTGCATATAGCCCAACTCGACATCCCGAAGCTAGTCAAGACTTACCCATTGTTAGGCTTGACTCCCCTCTCGTACTCACAAGAAAGCTTTCCTCGGGCAACAGTCGGAAGCAATTCGGATCCATTCGTCATGCTATTCGTCGCGGGATTCAGACAGTTGTGGCTGCCATTGAAAGGCACCTCTCCGTTCACGACAGACACGTCGAATTCTTTGTTTTAGTGTAACGCATTCGCCTGAATGGACTTTACCGAAATGGACGAGTCCGCCGGTTGCCGGGCGCAAAAGACCACACGTCCATCAACATGGACTCGTCTACTTTGGGAAGAATTATAGACCGTTGCTGTGATAGTGCTAACCCCGCGCCACGTGCATCGATTTGCCCTCAGTACTCAGATATTCCTATACTCACCCCTACAGAGGGACTTGACGAGCACTGGAGGTCCGTCTGGATTCAGAACCTAGATTAGGGAGTCAAAATGGTTGAACCCTCCAAGACTCTTAGTTTTGGAGAGCACCATCCGGCTACTCTCGAAATAGGCAGGTTCCACCTCCCTTCCCGCCTCGTAGTTGATATCCTCACTTTTGGAAGCCGATAACAACTAGGTGCTGTTGTATACGAATATGCTCACACTACGATCGCAAAAAACCATGGGCGCGCTTCCAAGAGGAGGGCAATAGCCATGGATGAAATCGTCCGCCGAATACCGCATTCTAACAACCTTGCTGTTCGTCGCACTTCACTTCTTCTTGCCACAGATGCGCGTCGCATTTTGACCCAACGCAGGATTCGAAACGAAGCGAACGGTGCGTGTTTGATCAAGGAATAGCTTCAGAATGTCGCTGCACTAACTCTCTCTCATCTGAACCGTTGCCATGCTGCTTCCCGGAAGCGTTGGAGATCGCTTCCCAGCCAAGATGCTTCACTCACTACGTGCAGGAGCTTCCAATATCTGCGTCGTCGTTTTTGTCCAACTTGGCTACCAGGGTGTCAATGCGCTGCTGAGCCCCTCTGCGCGCGGCGCTTTATCAGTAACATTCCACCAACACATTTGACGCTCGCCGAACTACTAACATCCAAAGTGCTTACGTTTTAGGTGCCCTATGACCCTTCGTCACTGACTGTAGTCATGAACTCAGGGGCACTCGAATCATGCCAACGCGGAGACACGTAACCTAGCACACTCATCCGAAGAGCAGCGTGGAACCAACGATACAGCAGCGATTCAGCTTCGGGCCCTTGATCGCTTAAGACGGTAAAAACACAGACACTAGATGGTTAGGCCAGTTTCTTCCTCTCGTCCATGTGCATGACCGACAAATTCTGCAACCTAGTGCATGTTCCTTGGTTCGTTCCCTGTACTATTTTGCATAAACTAAGATTGTCGGTGAAATGCTGGAATGCGTGTCCGCGTCCGATAGGTCTCAGACGAGAATGTAAATCGTACACTTAATTCTGTTCGGCTCCAGGATATGCTGCAACGAGGGTAT
>JAUKWC010044443.1:0-10920 GCA_032356245.1 Endocladia muricata | reverse complement strand
GCGGACGCTATGCGGTGAAGCGCAGGGCGAGTGCCGGGGCCGGTGCATCGAAATGCGGGCGCTGGGGCTGTATGACAACGGGCAACCCGTGCCCCGAAAGCATCGTCCCAGCTGCGGGGCCAAGACGCGGGCCGGGGCGAGTGCAAGGTGAAGATCGAGGCCGGCAAGCGGCGGTGACGGCTTCACGGGGGCAAGTCTACCGGGCCGAAAACTGACGAGGGCAGGGCGCGGATAGCGGAAGCGCAGCGCAGGCGGTGGCAGGCGTACCGGGATGATCGGGTGTAGGGGTAACCCGGAACTTCGTCGACCGGAGCATGCGGTCATCGTACCGGCTCACTGCCGCAACGGCTTCGAGGCCAATTCCCGGGCAGGGGGAGCGAAATGCTCGCCCCTGACGGTATCGACGGCCTGGCGGATCGGATGCCATCTTCGGAAGCTTTCGAAGCGCGAAAAGGGCCACGGAATGATTCCGCAGCCCTTTTCGGCACTCTCTTCGTTCGATTCTTCCTATGCCAGGAGGAGATCGCCGCTTGTATCGACCGTCGAGGCATCCAGGTTGGTCACACCGTTCACTTCGATCAGCACATCGCCGCTGTTGAGGGTGTTGCTGCCGTCGGAGATGAAGACGTAGCTGTTCCCGCCACTCTCGAAGATGGCGAATTCGCCTATCGCCGTGCCATTGCTGTCCAACGCGCTCGATACCGCAGTGATCCGCTCGTTCAGCGTATCGTCCACCGAGTTGAACGTCGCGACTCCGAAGGCATCGATCATGGCATTGCCCGGAGAGGCGTTGTTGTTCTGCTGGTCGACAACAAGCGCACTGGAATAACGGATGCTGTCGGAACCCGCCTCGAAATCGGCGATGACGTCGAAGCCGGTCGGTGTGGGCGTGCCGGAATCGCCTGCCGCGAAGACGAAGGTGTCGCTACCGGTGCCGCCCGTCATCAGATCCTGCCCGGTGCCGCCCGTAATGACGTCGTCACCGGCCTCGCCGTCGATGGAATCGCCCGATCCCCCGACGTTCGTGCCGGTGAGGGCATCGGCGCTGGAGCCGCCCCGGATCGACAGGGCGTTCCCGGCCGTCGTCAGTGACGCATCGAAGGTGAACGTGCCCTCCAGCGCGCTCGCGTCGACCGTGGCCCCCGACTGGAAGCGCGCGCCGGCCGTGTCGATGGACGCGTCGCCGGCACCCGAGACGACGAGCTCGCGCACGTCGCTGACGGGGGCGCTTGAGCCGGTGTTCCTGAGCGAGCCGATCAGGATGTCGTCCACCGCGACGAGCTGGACCGTCTCCACGCCGCGAATGGTCGGGTCGGCGGCCGTGGTCGTGATCGTCTCGCTGCCGATGGCATCGCCGTCGTCGAAGGTGAGGCGCATCGTGTCGGCGTTACGGCCCGGTCCGTTCGCGCCCTTGATGCCGAAGGTGGCCAGCCCTTCGATATCCTTGACGGTCACGTCCAGGGCCTGGGCGGCGGACATGTCCAAGAAGCCGCTGGTCGCGGCGAGGGTGTCGTTCAGCACGAGCGAGTCAATGCCCGAAACATGATCGAGGTCGATGGTGGCGTCGTTCGACTGGAGGATCTCGATGTTCGAGTATTTCGCGCCGTCGGCCGCACTCGCGATGACGCCGACGCCGACGCCGAGCGTGTCGATGCCCGCCCCGCCATCGATGGACCCGGAAGTGAGGGCGATGGTATTCGTCAGGAAATCCGCACCCGCCGAGCCGGTAATGTCGATCGTCGCGCTGCCGGTATTGGGAGAGGTGGCGGTGCCGTTGGCGTTGACCAGGGTGATGCCGCCGGTGTTGCCCGACGCGTCGATCACATCGACCGCATTGGAGATGTCGCCCAGCCCGACCTTGCCCGCGCCGGTCACGGTGATCGTCGCATCGGTCGCCGTGGTGTCAAAGCCGAACAGCTCCTGCGAGACGGCGGCAACGGGGTCGACCAGCGCGCTGTTGCCGTCGTCGATCGTCAGGTCGGACTGCGCATCGATGGTGACGGAGGTCATCTTGCCGCCGAGACCGATACCACCGACCATGTTCGCCCCGCCCGTCGAGGTGATGGTGGCCGAAGCAGAAATCGCCAGGTTGACGTCGATCATCGCGCTGTTCGCCACCTGCTTCACGCCGCCGTTGATGGCGATGTTCACGCTGTCGGTGGGGTCCTGGTAATTCGCCAGCACCCGACCGAGCACGGTCGTCCCGTCACCTTGCAGACCGATCACAGTCCCGGTGTCGAGGTTCTGGAAATCTACCGAATTGGCATTGGACCGATCCGACCAGACCTGCTGCTCCCCGGCGATGGCCGAGAAGTTGTAGGTGGCGGAGGCACCGACGGTGCGGATGTAGAAGTTCTCGACGTTGGAGATGGTGAAGCCGGGCAGGAAGGTGAAACCGGTATCGAGGATGTTGATTCGGTCGATGCCCGCGCCGCCATCGACTACGTCGTTCGCCGTGAGCGTCGTTCCGGTGCCGGAACTGTCAAGAACGGCATTGATCACGTCGTTCTCGGCCGTCCCGACGATGTTGTCCTGCTCCGGCGTCAGGCTGGTGGTCGAGCCGGATGTCTGCTCGAAATCGAAGATGTCCGTTCCGGGCAGGGCCTCGCCCTTGCCGAGCGTTGTCAGGTACGCATCGATCAGCGGATCGAATGTCCCGGTCGTTTCCGGCGCGATCGCGAATTCGCGGCCCAGTTCGAGCAGGCCGAACCCGTTATCGTCGTTGACGACACCGATCCAGAAGGCCAGTCCCGCCGCATCGGGTGCCCGCCCCAGGACGTTGGCATAGAGGGCGGAGACGGTCTGTTCGGTGGTCAAATTGCCGTAGAGCGCCGTGAACTCGCCCGCGCCGAAGAACTCCACCGCCAGCGCCTGGTTGCCGGTGGGGTTGTTGCCGAACGTCGTCGGGTTGTCGCGGATGACGCCCGTCCAGAAGTCCAGACCGGCAGGATCGGGAAGGCGGTCGAAATACGTCTGGTAGAAGGTCACCGCGCGCTGCGTGTCCACGGCTGCCATCACCATCGCACTTACCGAAGAATCCAGCGTCGTGAAACTGCCGGAATAGAAGTCCACCTGCGCCTGGTTCGCATCCGTGCGAAATATTGATCTGTATGCTGTCGAAACGTTCGTTTGATTTAACATGAATACACCATAAAACTATTAGTAAACTTAGAGTAGAATACAGACAAAGATCGATTTGGAAAGAATTATTAAACATCCCATGATTTCATAGGATAAATGAACTGAACCATACAATTTAAGATTGCATATTAGTATGGATATCATGCTGAAAAAATTGAAAAATTCGGACCATATCCATAGATTGAATGGATGTTGATCTGTCGATATGACCTTACCGGTGACGGCAACCCGGTCTTCTTGTTCTTGCTTTAGTGCATGAAGGCGCTCCGGGAAGATCAGGGTCGAATAGACAGCTTCGACCATCACCGACGTTTCGGCACGAGTCGATAGATTGCCATGCGGATCGGATGCGAAGCTTTTCGCAGCCTCCGGAACGTCACTTGGATCCCCGTGACGTCCTGCGCGCTGTCGCGGAAGCAAAGGGAGGCTGAGTTGGTCGCCCTGTAAGCGCGTTCACAGGGGTGCCTCTCGCATATGCGCGTCATGGGGTCATACCGGGTGGTTGATAAAAGTTGTTATCCGCATGGTGCGATTCACGGCCGGTACGCGCACGCGTGTCATGGGGTTCTATCGGGTGGATGATGAATGATGGTATTCAGGCGCTGGCAAGTCAGTCTGGAGCGCGCAGCGATTTGAACGCCTTGGCCTGTCTCTGGCCCTTGAAATAGGAACCGCGATGCGTACCTGATACGATCTACCTGGACGGCGACGGGGTGTCGTTCTGCGCGTTCGTGCTCGGCAACGTCCGGCATCGGAAGGCGCGGGCCGTCTCGATCCTGCGGCAAGTCCAGCGCGGCGGCTGGGCCTGTCGATGGTGCGGCGATCCCATAGGGCTGCATAAGCGGGCGGATGCGATCTATTGCCGGGAAGGATGCCGGAAAGCGGCGGCGCGGGGGCGGCAAATATTCACGCCCTCCCCTGCGCCTTTGCCAGCTGCGCCGATGCCCCGCGTTTGATGGCGAGGCGTTCCCCGTACCGGGCGGGCATGGCCGCCCCTTTCCATCGCCCTGCCTGCTGTACGGCGAGAATGTCCGCCCCCTCGGCTATGGCATCCTGCGCGGCTCCGACGCGGGCACTGTGTCCGCTGATCCTGTCGGCATTGGCGATGCCCGCCTGCATGGCACGGCGGCGCATGATCCGCAGCACGTCGGCACCGTTCATCCGCTCGCCCGACGAGTTTGGGCCGGTGCCCATGAACAGGGGGCCGGTGGTGATCGATGCGGCGCGCGTCCAGCGGTCGAGGCGGCGCAGGGTATCGGGCGAGACGTAGACGGTTGCCCCCTTGCCCTCCTGGTCGGTCTTGCTGCGCCGGATGATGATGGCGGCGGAACCGTCCGGGTCGCGGTCAAGGTCTTCCATGTCCAGCGCGACCACCTCCGAACGCCTCCCGAACATGTCATAGGCGAGGGCGATCAACGCGGCATCGCGATAGGCGGTGATCCGGGTGCGGTCGCCCGAACGGGTCGAGGGGTCGGCGGTACGGGCTTCATCGTCCAGCCGGTCGAGGATGCGGGCCATGTGCGCGGCGTTCAACGGTGCGGCCTGCCCCTGGGCGGTGCCCTTCGTCCTCGCCAATGCCTTCACGGCCTCTTTCACGATCTGCGATGCACCGGGGGCGGACAGATCATAGAAGCGATGCAGGGCGTTGATACCAGCGACACGGGCGCGGATGGTCGCCACGCTCGCCCCTATCGTCTTCGATCCGGGGGCAGTCCAGATACCGGACGCGTATTCCTCGACAAAGAGCGCGACCGTCTCGGGGGCGGCAGGCAACCACGTCGCCCCGCGATCCTGACACCATGCCCCGAATATCCGCGCGGTGCTCTGCATGGCGAGGCGGCTGTTCTCGGGAGTGGCATCGCGGCGGCGACGTTGCCGGTCGTCGGTGAGGCGGTCGGCGATCCATTGCGGTGGACTTGGGTAGCCCTCGGCAGTCGTCAGCGTGCGGTTGATCGTGGCGGGGGCTTGGTCTGACATTGCCTGTCCTTTTGGTACATGAGGGGTGTAATGCTAGATAAAGTATATTATCGAGCATTAGCAGAATATCGGCACCGTGCAAGCGGATTGCTGAGTTGTTGACTGCTGATAGATAGCCGGTTTCTTCCGTGTCGTCTTTCACTCGCATATTGCGAACGCGCGTCGGTCGAGCGTCTGGCGATTATGAAGAGACGGGCCGGGAACGGATAATCCGCCCCGTCGTCGTCACTCGAACCCGGAAACCTGCACCGGTGCCTGTCCCGGCATTTCGGCCACGATGCGCAGCGATCCGCCCATTTGCTCGATAGCGGCGCGCAGGGTCGAAATGCGGGTATCGCCTCGCCCTTCCAACTGTGCAACCGCGCTCTGTGTCATTCCCAGCATTGCGGCAAGGTCGGCCTGTGTCACTTCCTGCATCTTGCGAATCTCGCCAAGGGTACGGGACTGCATCACAAGGCGCTCGCCTTCGCGCTCCATCTGCTCGAAGTCATCGGGCGTGAAGTCGTGACCGATAACGTCTTTCCAGTCGCTCATGGGTCCATCCCCTTCAAATGCGCATCCAGGCGCGTATCGGCTGTGTCGATAAGCCATCGGTAAAACCGGCGCTGGTTCTCGCCTTGCTTGTCGCCCCCGATAAGAACGACGGCGCGGCGGGCCGGATCGAACACGAAGGCAAACCGCCATACGCCCCCGTCCGCATCGAAGCGCAGTTCCTTCATGTTCGCGTGGCGCGATCCTTTCAGCGTGTCCACGGTCGGGCGTCCAAGGTCCGGGCCGTCGATCTCTACCGCAACGAGGTTCGCGCCAAGCGCCTGTCGCACGGCTCTGGGTAAAGCTGCGATCTCGCCTTGCGCGTCGGGATGCAGCGTTATCGCCCATTGCCTGTCCATACCTATAATTAGCAAAAACTAATATCGGTTTCAATGGCGCGCGGTCGAGGTCGGCACCGGGCCGGGTGCCTCGCCCTCGATCTCGCCCAGCTGCGCGCGGGCCGGTGTTGCCATGACGGCAATGCCCTGCCCTGGGGTTTCGTCGCCAGTACGCGCGCGCACGCGAGGCAAGAGCCGTTTTGCTACCCCAGCGCGCGGGCGCGGGCGGGTCATGGGGTGTTACCGGCTGGGCCAAGGGTACGACAAGGTTGGGGCATCAGTTTGGGCACCTTGGCGCGCTTGATCCGTAGCAGAAAGACAACTACCCACCCGCAACAAAAGCCGAACAAATATCGGGTGTGCAGTTGCCTGAAACGGTTCATTGCGCTATCTTGTATTGGAGAGTCAATAGCTTACCAACGGGGTACGGGAACAATGGAAAAGCTGCTTACGGTTGACGAGTTTTGCGAAGCCGCGCGCATTTCGGAAATGACATATCGAACGCTCGCCAAGCGTGGCGAACTGCCCCCCCGGTCCAAGATGGGGCGGCGGTATGTCCATCGTCCCGACGCGGTTCGCGCATGGCTGATCGAGCGAGAAGAACAAGCGGCAGCTGCATGATTATCGAGAACGCGAAAGCGCGCCACGGGGTCGAACCGGGCGCGCTTTCAAATGTTTATCCCGGCAAAGGAAAGGGCATCCCCTATGCCCCAGAACATAGCGCAACGGCGCGACCTTCGCAACTGGTCCAAGGCTGACGAACTGATAGAGATTGCCACGGCAATCGACCAATTCGCCCCCGGCTCGGTCATTCCGTTGAACGCGGATAAGGAACCGATGGTGAAGGGCTGGCAAGCTGACGGCGTGTCGCTTGGCGATACGTGCGGATACATTCGAGCTGCTGCCGAACGTGATCCCGAAAACCATCCGATGATCGGCTTGCGGATGGGCAAGGCGACGGGCTTGGTCGTGGTCGATCTGGATCTGAAAGAGCGCGCCGAATACCTCCACGACGACGTGCGGGCCAAGGTCCGGGAATTGCTCGGCGTCCCGTCATTCGTCGCTGTGACGCCCTCCGGTGGTGAGCACTGGTTCTATCGCCACGCTGGCGAGGGGTGCCGGAACCTTCGCGAATCCCACGGCCTGCCGGTCGATGTGAAAGGTGAGGGTGGGCAGGTAGCAATTGCCCCGTCATGGCGTTCCGATAATCGGGCCTATCGCTGGGCTGATTTCGAGGATGCCGGGGCCGGGTGGGCGATGCTGCTGGACGGCATTGACGCCCTACCCTGCATAAAGCCGGGAGTGATCGAGGTCCAGCCGGTCGGGAAGCGCAAGACGCAGAACGTGAAACCGGCAACCGTCCATAGCTTTCGGGCCGGTGATCCTGTCGAGGAAGGCGGACGGAACGACGCCCTATTCCATGCCGTGTTCGGATACGCTCGCGACTCCGGGGCCGGTGACAACATGGTCACGGATTTCGCCCACGATCATAACACCCGATGGATGGCCCCTGCCCTGCCGGATGGCGAGGTGATGAAGGTTGTCGCCTCGGTTCTGCGAATGAAGCGCGGGCCTGGCTTATGGGCGAAAGGTGGCGAGGCTCAAATCGTCGTTCCCATGTCGCTGCTCAAATCAGGCATCGACCCGGCAACCCTGCTGCTCTGGCAACTGCTGGAAGGGATGCACGGGGCAAAGCCGGGATCGCGCTTCGCAGTGTCCGACTACGGGATGCACGCCGCGCAAGTGCTGCCGGGATGGGGTCGCAAACTGTACGCCCGATGCCGTGACGATCTGGAAGCCCGTGACGTGCTGTTGCAGGTCGAGGAAGGCGGACGGAATGGCCGGAAAAGTACGGCCTCGCAATACCGGCTTATGCGTCGTCTTCGTGATGGCCTGCCAGAAATCAGTCAACAGGAGGCGTGCCGATGATCGGCCAAAATGACCCGCGCAGGATTTCGGCCCGTTCGTCTGCTCTCTCCATCCATCCGGGGGGGAGGGTGTCTGGTTATATTGTGTTCCCTGCGGATACAGTTACGTGCACGTCACCTTATGATGATTGCCCGTCGCTTCGTTCCCCCGATGGTGAGACATTCGCAGCACACGGTAACGAGGCGGTCGAAGTCGAGCGGATGCCGTGGCGGGCTGCATGATGGGGTGCAGCATCAGCACCCTTTCATGCGCGGATTGCACCCTTTCCAGCGTGAAACAGTGCAGCGCCTGCACCCTTTCGGATTCAGCATGACGGACAACGGCGGGAACGGTCCCGACAATGACAGGAGCGACACAGCATGACAACCGATAGACGAAACTCCCCTGACCTTGCCAACCTCGCAACGCGGGCGCGTGGGCTTCATGGGCAGGTGATCGAGGCGCGCAAGCGTGGCCTCGCCCTCGCGATGGATACCGGCGACGTGCTGCTGGAAGCGCGGGAATGGGTGGAGCATGGCGGGTGGAGCAAATGGCTTGCCGGTGCTGGCATCAATGACAGGACGGCCCGTCTCTACATGCAGGTAGCGCGGAACCGTGACGATCTCAAAACGGCAACGGTTGCCGGTTTGCGGGAAGCCGGGGAATGGCTGGCGATGCGGGCCATGCCTGCGAAGCTGGCGAAGATGATCGAGGCGGCGGGCGACGAAAGCGCCCGCATTGATTGTGAGGTGCCGGGGGGCAAAGTCTGGCTGACATTCTGGCGGCGTGGCCCGGATGCGTATTTCGTGGGCTGGATGGATGAATGGGACGATCTGGACGGGCGTTCCTGGGCAAGTGCCTACTGGTTCAAGAAGCCGGTCACGGCCAAGGACGGCGCAACCATCGCCCTTTCGCGCAATCCGAATATGAAGGTCGTCCAGTCCTACGGCGTCGGTAACAAGGCGGCGCGTGAAGGTATCGAGGGCTTGGGCGCGAAGCTGTCCCGTCATTCGTGGGGTGAGCGATTGAAGGACGCAGCATGACGGCGACAAGCAACCCATTCGATAACGCCATCTTTGAGCATCACGCGGGACAGTTCGTGGATTTCAAGCCGGGGTGGTGGGTGTTCTCCGACATGGTGGATGAGGACGGCGGGCGCATGACGATGGGTGAGGTCGGGCCGTTCCCGTCACGCGAGGCGGCAACGATCTGCGCCACGATGGCGACGGATGCCGGGGTCGAGGAAATCAGCGACGAAATGGTGCGAGCCGCGCGGCGGGCGTACCTGGGGCGGATGCTATGAGTGGAGCTGTGGTCGATACGATCAAGGGCGCGGCGTTGATCCTGCACGTGGTCGAAGATGGCGACGGGTTCGCCGTATCCGCTCGCTACGGGCCGCCCGAATGGCTGGCATCACGGGACGACATGGGGAAGGCGTTCTGATGGAAGCGGTACGGTATAAAAAGGGTCGCTTCGTACGCAGGTGGGCCGTCTCAATTTGATAAACAATCAAGATATTCAAACGCTGGGCGAGAGGCGGCGCGGCCCCCTCGCCCTCGATCCCCTACCCGATACCCTTTCTCGTTAAGGGGCGCAGCTGGTCGCACGGGACCGGCGGGCACCATTATTTCGCGCGTCCACAATTCGGGGTTTTCGTGACAGGGGGATACCGGGCCGGGTCAAGGGCGGGTGGTCGAGGCGCAGGACCGGCGGTCCCCACGGCAGGGCATACCTGGCAAGGTTTCAGCGTTTTCGATGCCCTGAAAGCGTTCTTAACCGGGCCTTAAGGTACAATTCGCTATAAATCCCTCGTACGATTTACAGATTTGCGAAGGCTTCCCCCGGTCAATCGCAAGGGTCATCATTTCCCCCGATGGCGACCCATCATAGAAAAGGGCCAAGGCGTGATGCCATGGCCCTTTTTCTATCCGGCCCCCCGACCGGCTTCGTCATATCTCGGAAACGGCCCCCCGACCCTTTCCGACTTATCGTCTTGGGTTCCCCCGAACCCTGGCAGTCTATCCCCCGCTGCCTTGAGAACAATATGCCGTACGGGGGTAAACATACCGAGTAATGCTTTGCGTGAACTGTCGGGAAATAGCCTAAACTTTGAATATTAAGTCGGGTTAATCATGCCCTGTACGGTTCTTTTTCTATCAGGTTATTCCGCTTCGATGCCGCACCCGATTTATGCCCGGTCACACGCGCGCACGAAAAACCCCGGCGCGATGGCCGAGGCGGTGTCGATCGGTCGAGGTCGAGGCGGTGGGCTACGGAAGGGGCACCACCACGATAGCGGGCGCGGCATCGACGCATCGGCGGGGCTGGCCCCCTCCTTTCGCGATCCACACGCGCCTCTGCGCGCTGTACAGCCTCGGCTTTGTCTCGATGTACCGCGCCCATGCCTCTGCCTCGGCACGGAACAGGGCGGCAAGGGTGCCGGGGTCTACAGGTTCGCCCCGCGTGGCTCTCCGCATGGCGTGGGCGCATTTGGCATCGGCCCCCTGCCATGCGTCTTCCACGGCATAGGCGGGGTCGCGCCCCTGGGCGACAATCACGACGATCAAGGCGCAGAAATAGACCACGGCAAGGCAGGTCAGAAATCGGTAAATCACGCCGCGCCCGGTCGAGCGTCACGGGCTGGGCGTTCGCCTCGCCCTCCCCGTGGTCCTCGGGATGGTCCCGCTCGGCATCCGCTTCCCCGTCGATCCGGTCGAGTAGGTCGATGGCGGCGGCGATGGCGCTTTCGAGACGGGCGCGGCGGGTCATATCCACGCCCCCGCTATCAGGTCCAGCAACCCGCGCGATGCGGCGCAATCGGTCGAGCGGGTCGCGGCTTCGCCTTGGATGGCGGCAAGGCGGTCGCGCAGGGCCGGGTGATCCGGGAAGACGCGGGATGCGCCCATGATGTCGCTGACAAGGTGCATAAGCTGCGCGACGGATGCCCTGGACAGGTTCGGCAGGGTTGCGGCGGGTGCGGCCTGCGCGGTGCCGGTGGCAAGGGCGGCGGGTGCGATGGCGAACC
>JAUKWC010044432.1:0-10927 GCA_032356245.1 Endocladia muricata | reverse complement strand
CTCTTTGACGGAAATTCTGAGGACTTTCGATTGAGCAGTCTCGGTCGACAGAAAATTGCAACAACTGAGGTCCTTCCCGGTCTCATAATTCTGAAGCAAGTCTAGGCACACTTCGAGATGCTGGGGCCCGTACGCGTACAAAGGTTTAGAATCAAAGTTTCCGTTGCGGTCCGCGTTGTTACCGAACCGCGACGCGGAATTCATGAACAGTGCTACGACCCGAGGCCTCTCTGACCAAAGTTGCCGGTCACCAAGGTGAGTGATACCGAGCTTCTTAGAGGTCGAGGTGTGGAAGATCAGATCGCGCGGCACTTTGAAGAGGCTTAGGTCTTGGAGGGAAATTCTAGCTACGAGTACTAGCGGTTGTAGACAGGCAGACCGAATGCTGGGAGCAGGATGGCCTTCGTCCTTGCTCCCGCTGCTCCCTTTTGACTCAACGCCAGTAGGTCTATGTCGTTCGTCATGGCGAGAGACCGCATGACGTGGATGACATTCACGAGGTAGTGGGAGAACGACTTGTCGATGCGGACCAGTCCGGAGAAGATGTTCTGCACTGATGAGTCGGACATGATGTCCGTATCCGTCATGTCCCGTCCTCCCTTTCAGCGGATAAGATGCACAGGGTGGTGCTCGCGACCGCATGACGTCCCGTCCTCATCCTCTTCCAAGCACAGGACAGCTTGGCGGCGATGAAGGCCGTCGACCATAGCACACTTCAGACCTTGGCGCAACACCGTGTCGTCCTCGATGGTGTCGTCAGCAATATCTAGTCGCGAGTGATTGTCGCACCAGAGCACTGTGACCGACATGACGCCAAGGTAGTACTTATAGCTGCCCTCAACCATGCTGGCCCGGAGGCTATCAATGGTGGCGTCCACGCTCTCACAAAGAACGTACGGCGACTGTATCATCCGCGCAATATATATGCATACCTCGGTGACCTCGTAGGCACCCGTTGAGAAAGTCAGACACGACAACGGCTGCTCGTCGACATCGACGGCAACCCCATCGGAGTCCTCACCGTCCGAACTCTCTGGTGCTGGGGAGCGGTGGGACGGAGGGCGTGCCACGCTGAAGGCATCCTGGTTCTGGCGTTGGCGTGGTGGCGACTCTGATGGAGAGGGTTGCACGCGTGCCTTGGCCCGGAACTCCTCCCCTGTCGCCGCTGGCTACGTTTCTGGCTCGGATTGTACCATCAGCTCCGAGTCAATGCCCAACGCGAGCGAGTCGCAGGTGAGGGTCGTGATGGAAAGTTTTCCGGTCATTTCGGAAGTAAGCCACTTGCGTGAAAGGATCAGCAATGGAAATAAAGGAGGAGGGATTTTGTAATATGAAGGCGAAGAAGACGAGAAAGAATCCGCGTGCGGAGGAGGTTGCACGGGTGAAGGTAGAGAACAGAAAGATAGAGAGATGAAAGTGGCAGCGCAGGAATGGCATCGACACGACGGCCAATAAAGGTTGAACGGGCATGGCTGGCGACAACTACTGTTGCGCACGAAAAGAAGCAATTCTGAGCAGGCCGCAGCAGCTGCATTTCACGATTGAAATGTGGCTAATTTATAGGATCGGTGGGTTGTTGCCAGTGACAGGGGTTGGGATCTGGACATGCGAAAGTAAGTGGGCAGATGGATGTTGTTTTTTTAGATTACACTTCCCACATCCATCTGCTCATGTGTTTTCACATGTGTCGAGCTCAGCCCCTATCACTAATGACACCCCCACGGAACCTAAATAGTTTACTTATTATTCCAAGGTTTGCGAAAGGGCCGCCACTGTCCGTAACGGCTGGGACGGGACAAAAACGTGAGCGTGTGGGAGCATGTCTTGTTCCTGGCCGCTGCCCTCCCTGTCCGCAATACACATGGCAGACACTTACTCTCAAAGCAGCACCCCCCATATCTTTGCGATACCACAATATCGAGGCGATCCTCTCTGCTCTCTTTGCTTTGTCCTCGTCTCTCATCCCTGTACTCCTATCGACGTTGTTCTTCTGGCTTGGCTTGCGACGCTTTGCTCCCCCCTCCTTGCATCCCCATCATTCCTGGGCTTTTTTCCCTCTTTCTTTTTTCACGGCACCGTAACCATGGCGCTGATTCAACTCAGCTGGCCGAGGATAGCCCTCGTGTGCTTGCCTGTGTATATTGCTGTTCATTCCTCCTCCGAGGTGGACACGATGTTTGACCTTACGAAGTTCCACACGTCGGCCTTCCTGCACATTATCATCGCAGCACACGACGCGGCCTCAGTGGCGATCAAGGAAATTTCCATAGTGAAGAGCAAGCAGCGCAGCTCTGGCAGCAACTTCCGCACTTCTATCGAGACCGACGACCCAGTCTCTCGCGAGCTGGGCAGCCAGCAGATGAAGCAGATAGTGAGCACAGCGCTGTGAATCGTGTTGCTGACCGGAAAAGACAAGAGGATAGGGGGGATCGCGGATATGGTCCTAAGACAGAAGAACTATGGGGTGTCCCTTCATGTTGGCACTAAGTTAGATCCTGCGAAGGTCAAGAAGATTCGTGAAGTAGTTCTGCCAGCATTACTTTCTGTTGGCCGCCCTGGAACCTTCAACGTTCTGATGTTCTTCCACATGACCAACAAATGCCACTTGAGGCGCTGCTGTAACAGTGTGCTCGCTTTGAAGAGGACAAATCAAAATGGAAATCGCGTCGCGTCTGCTGTGTAGCTGCTAGCTTGGGTGTGGACGAAGCTGGCGATGGCAGTGGGAGTTTCGGAGTGCGAGGCGTTATTCGGACCGGACCTTCTGTTTCGTCCTCGCGCTCAGCACTCTGTGGCTTTGAGGTCACGCGCTGATGGCTTTACACCCACCACGCAGGGGACCACGCTGCAAGGGAGTGGGTTAGCAAGTGTGGAGGAGAGTACGAGCAGTACGATAGCCTGGGGCCGAACTGCTGAGAAGGATGCGGCAATGCGGGTGGTTACCAGTCTGTTCCTGTCGAGCTTGCAAGCCATCGTTATAAACGGAACTTTGAACGATGTCAAGAACCGCAACAACTGGGTGGATCTGGACAGCTTCGAATCGGGCGCTGACTAATTCCCAACGGTCTTTGCCTACTTCATCGGGCATACATGGGAGGACTTGCGGCTTCAACGTGAAGCCCCTGAAAGTGATCATGCCTGTTCAGAGGTTATCGAGGCGGACTCGGATCCGTGTGGTGCCCATCCCGAAGACGGAAGACCGTGTGGTCGTCGGCGCGTCACACCGTCGAGCACCACGACCAGTGTGGGACTATCCGCGCAGCCTCCTCGTTCTTTGTCTTCCCAGCGGAAAGAGGAGATGGAGTTGGATCTTCAAGGTAGTGACATCGAAGTGGGGGATGTGCTGGCAAACAGTTGCACGGGGCATGGTAGTGAGCGTTTCCGGTTCGCTCCGAACCCCTTCGTGCCCGAGCCGAAGGACCCCCTTCGTGAAGCACCAGAGCCAGCCAACCGTATGAGCCCGTTTTTTCCGCCGGAGGAGGTGTCGGAAGAGTCCCTCCCCGAGGAGAATCCATCGACACACCTTCTCGCGGAGTTGCTCGGCTTCATGACGTCGGACTGCCGTGTCCACAACTGCACTTTCCACGACCTCCTCAATCATTAAACTGACGACTCAGATGAGTGCCCGAAGGGTCAAGTTCAGCTTCGGTTGACGGACCCTCCGTTCAATATCAGAAACAAGCCGGGTGCGGACGCCTCTGGCCATGATGTCTTCACCCACAAGGACATGGACGCCTCTATCCCAATATTCGACGCATTGCTTGCTAGAAACGACGCCGGAGTCATGTTCTGTAGTGGTCTACAGTTCGGCAAGTGGCTTTCGCGCCTCAAGCGTTACAGCGGAGAATTTTACGAGGAGGCAAGTGACGGGGCCAGTGCGTCTAGAGGGAAGCGACGGAAGGACTTTGCGTTTAACGTGGAGGACCGGCCGATGGTTCACGTCCGAGCTCGAGGTCACTACACGCAAAACCAGGGTATGAATGGATGTTATGACGCCTCAGTCACGCAATGCCATGTCCACTTCTAGCGGAGGAATGTGCCGCTTGAAATGCAGTTCGCCCGGGTATACTTTCAAAGCAACGGGTAGGTGCAGTCTTCGCATGCAACTTGGACGAACTGTATGGATGGAATCCAGCTGTTGGAGTCCGGAAACGTGGCAAGGAGAACTGACGAAGGGACTTGCATGAAGACACTCCGAGCTGAGCAGAAGAACATCAAGTATATGAGCGAGCTGGTGTTACAGTATTCGACACCGACAGACCCTGGGGTGAACTTGTTCAGTGGTACTCGCGTGACTCCAAAAGGATGCCTTGGGCTTCCAAGATATCGCCGTCTCATGGGGTGCAACAACGATGACGACTGAACCAGTCAAGCTCTACTGAGCTTGGTCGAGGCGTTTTGTGAAAGTGATGGGAGCACCGCGTGCGCCGGCGGGGGCGCTTCCCGGCTGCGGAGCTTCCCACAAGGTTCTTGGCCGGCGTGAAACGGAACAAGTCTGGCAGGAGGGGGAACAGCCCGGAGGATTCTCCCGCCGGCTGTCCCCCATACCAATATTTACTCGACTACATATTCCCGTTAATTGCGAATTAGACCAGGGATCCCATGCTTTTCGTGCGCTTTTCAAGGGCATCGGAGAACAGCTTGCAGGCGAGGAACCAAGCCCTGATGGATATGAAAGACTCGCGAACATTACGGGCGGTGGAAGCAGTGGCGAGGTGTGTGGTGGTGCGTTCGTCGACGGTTAGGTACAAAGGAGTGATCCTCAGGGTGTCCGCGGACCGGGTTTTCGCGAAAGGAGAGATAATCCTCCCCATTTATGGGATGTTCCCTTCCACAGACTTGCGTGAGCGCACCCACAAGAAGACGATGATGTACAGAGGTGGATTGTGGGGGGTAGACACAGAGCATTTCAACCTGGCGGCTCTTCTCGTGGAAAGGCGGGCGGAGTACCGTGAAGGTTCGTGGCATATGGTGAACATTGTTCCGCCACCATTTCGTGTAGTTCGGGTTTGTAAATGACGCCCGGTACTTGCCTGGGGAGGAGGAGGAGCGAAATAGAGGTACTTCTAGAGCCCGAGACGCAAACGTGGAGTTTTACGAGGATCGAGGGGAATTGTCGCAGAGAGGTCTCCGGTCAATGAAGACGGTTACGATCCGTGCGATGTGTGAGATTCTGAATGGCAATAAGGCAGTTACAAACTACGGAGACAACTTTGGGTTTTAAATACGTAATAGGATCTTCCAAAATAGCGTGTAGATAAACAAACTTAAATAATACACGCGAGTTTGAGGGCCAGTTCCGGGCGACCAGGCCACACTATAACAGCCGAGAAAGACTGAGGCTCAGTTGCAGAAAAGGTCGCCCAGAAAAGTGGGCGATTTTGATGTCGCTATACCAGGAGAAAGAGGTTTGAGAAATAATGAAAATTTAGCGTAGGGGGGTGTCACTAGTGACAGGCGCTGAGATGTACACACGTGCAAACACATACGCATATCGATGTCTGAAAGTTACTCTGAAAAACAACATCCATCTGGCCATGTATTTTCACATGTGCAGATCTCAGCCCCTGTCAGTAGTGACACCCCCCTAGACCGAGTTTCCGTTAATTTCTGGAATGCCCATTTGCAGGCCCTCATCCACTGCTTCCAGTCATGCCGTTCACATCGGTGATACATGAAACGTTGGCAGGCACTCTCCGCGTGTGCATGTCTTCACAAGGCACCCGCTACCAGTGGTAGCTGGTAGCTGGCAGTTGTACTGCTCAGTTCACAACAACTGCAAAGTAGTTTCCGAACTTTTTCGCCCCACCAGGTCTCCTTCTCTCCTGTCCTGCCTGTTTCGCAGCCGTACATCGATGGTTTCGTCGGCCAGAAGGACGGGAAGGGCCGTTCTGATGCAACAATTTCGCAAGCGCACCCACGAGCAGCGGGAGGGGGAGGATGATGCCCCGGCTGCGCCTATTGCTGTGACTGCACCGAACCGCGATGTTAATGCAACTCAGAGGCACCCCACAGGCAGCTTCACGGGGGTTGTGGGGCCCCAAACAATGCTGGCGGCGTCTGCGTTTGGGCCAGAGGGTGAACGAACCGATGGTGCCACTGTTCTGGTGACTCACGGTTCTCCTATAACATTGGCAGTTCCACCAGGGCATGCTGCCAACCAGATGCCTTCTTGTCGTGCGTCTACCCGATCAGACTGCAGCTCGAGCACAGCCGGCTTCACCCTCCCGCCTGGACTCGCTTCCGCTCCGCGCGTCCGGACGCCTAGCATTGCCGTCCCTGTGCGGACTCACGTCCGCCGCGGAGTAGGGCAAAATCATCGTGGGACCCTGCGTCGCCCTGGTGCATCGGGGTTGGGAACCTCTTCGTCACCACGTCCGTCCATGCCGTCCCGGACAAGGGTTGAGACTTCCACTGTAGCTCACTCACAATCGATCTCGCGTGAGCAGATGGAAGAGCTACAAGTGGTTCTTGCTGAGCAGACGAACAAGGACAGGGCGCAAGAGCAAGACAATGCTGGTCGCAAGACAAGTGTCAAGGACTACAAGGAGAAGGTACATCAGGTCGATCAAGAGCTTCTTAAGGTGCGGGTGACGACTAAGGCAGCGCTTTCAGAATTCGTGCGACTACAAGGCGAATGCAAGGATGTGAAGCAGGGGAATGAGAGCCGACGCCTGGCTCGCGGGATTTCTGGTGGTACCCAGCAGTCCAAATAACGTGCCAGAGCTGGACGTGATCAGAGTCGCAAGCGTGTGACACAAATGGGAGCAACGTATAGTGGTGTTGACAAGACCATCGAGAAGCAGATTCTGCACTGGTGCCACCGCGATACTGCTGGGCCGGACCCAAGAAGTTCTGTTTCAGTCCCGAACTGGGCGGATCGCAGTGAGACGGGCATGGCGGGGGAGCTTTCCGCGGACTGCCTGGAGGATGTCGTGCCGATTCCACCGATGTTTCCTGCCAATCTCAAGTAATACTATACACGTTCCTGTTACGACGAGGAAATGGCCCTGCTTGAAATGGTGGGTGCAGAGCTTGGCACCGGGAGCTGGTCATCATTGTTTTTGGACTCCGAATCCTGCCGAGAGTGCGAGGAGGCTGTTTTAAACGATTATGGTCTATGTGCAAGGATGAGGCAGACAATCTTTGACATGATGAGCGTGCGGTACAGAATCGCTAGGGACAGGCTGTTCCAATGCCTTGAGTATTTCTTATTGATGTCGCGGAGGACCGCGTTTGTAGCGGACAGCCAGTGGGCGGAGCGCTCATCGCAGGCACTTGAAGCGCGGGTGAAGCTGATGGGGTGAAAAGGGGAGCAAGGGACTACAAACTTCGCATGGTGGCGATTCAGCACGGCCGAGAATCTAGCATACGGCGACTACTTTCAACCGAAGGAGATGTGTGATCTTGACGAGGGTGACGTACTGTTTGGAAATGGTTTGGGACACATGTCCTTTACGAGTTCCGAGGGGACCATACTCAACAGGATTGGACGTTCACGTACGAGTCTATCATGCAACTTGCAGGTCTGGACGCCTAGCTTGCATCAGTGGTACCCTGCCTGCAGCATTCTGATGGCCATGGCGGTCAGCGTGAACGCATTTACTTCCTGAAGTTTTCCGAGTACATACTCTTCGCAAACGCGCAGAAGCTATGTATCGTTTGGCGCGTTTCATGCCGCATTGTTCCTCAACAGATCCCTCGGTATGGTTTCACTGTTGAGGAGGCGTTGTTTGAGTTGGTGAACGAGGAGATGGAACGGTCTCGTGAAGAGGATGGCGAGAATTTCTTAGCATGGCCCCCTGCAGTAGCCATAGGCGTGGTGAAGGTGGGTTCAGAGAACAAATTTTATGTAGCGGTACGAAAGATATGGTTTTCGGATAAACCTCCAGTATGGTTGGCGGTGTTATTAATTGCTATCTCCCAATTGGAGACTCAGGCGAGGGACCGTATGAACTTTGCAATTGCGCGTGTGGCCTGTCACGGATTCCGGCCATAAATTTGGACTCACCCCCGCGCGCTGTTGTTGGAGCACAGAATGAGAAACTGTCGACGGACAGAAGAGAGTGACGGACGGACACCGAACTTGTATATTGGTAGCTCACTAAACGGATTGCAGTTTTCCCGTGTGTTTACTTACAGTGCACAGAGAATGGCGTGGCCGTAGGAGGGGAGGGTTCAGGAAAGACTGGCTGTTCATCAGGGTCTCTCTAGTACGTGTTCATGGATAAGCGATGGTAGAGCGAGTGGAACTGAGGAGTGAAAGAGTGGATGCGGAAATTTGACTGCACCACGTGAGCTGTCCTAACGATAGCAAATGCCTCGCACAGGCCAAACCAGGGAGAAGCAGGAGCTTGCCGCCATCGCCGCTGCATCTCTGGGAACAGGAACGGATGTAATGTGCGATTTATATTCTCATCTGTAGATCGCCGCAAGCAAACGCTGTGCAGAGCGTGAACAACAGCGTCGATTCGTGTAATACGATCTATGTACAAAACGAAGGCATACTCGGTAGGTTGCACTGACTCACGGCCATCCATACGGGAAAGGGACATACCTAGGGCCACCCATACAGTGTCTGTGTGGTCTTCGTCGTCGGCGGGCAGGAGCACGAAGCTGAATCACTACCTTATTGTTGGGCCGAAGCTGCTATTTGCATAAACGAGCTGAATGACAGGTTTCTGCACTGGGTCGAGTAGAATGACATTCAGGTCGGGATCATATTCATCGACAGAAGGATGGAGGCCGCCGAAAACTTAACCACTTTTGACATTAATAATGTGAAGAGTGTCACAAATGTCCACTGAATGCTGCTAGAGAAGCTCGGCGCGGAAAAGATCCAGCAGCACAGTGGTGCCTTGGTTACTAAGCAGGAAAAGAAGATTGATGCAGATGTCGGGGGCTTCTCCGCGTATTGATTGGAGCATCGCCGCGGTGAGGCGGCCTTCTTCGTTTCCGAGAGGCGGCATGGCGAGGGTTCCCAAGTGGGCAAGTTCACGGAGGGACATTCCGAAGCCTTCCCTGACAAGACGCGCCCCGTGCCTGTCATTCAGGTTCCCATGCGGTGTTGTGCGGTGCCACGATTGGGAGATGGAGGCGAGCTGCGTTCGAATTGCAGCAAGGTTTTCAGAGTTCTGGATTCTGCGGACAGTTTCGTCCATAGCTGTTACCCTTCGCTTGGAGGTGCGGCGGTAATCTTGCTTGAGTGCAGTGTGCGCATGGACATAAACACCGGCATCTAGATGTTGTGGGAATCGTAAGTTGCGAATATCATCTGCAAGGTGAGCATGGAGATGAATCTTGAAGGTCCCGAGCCTGGTCGCGTGAGGGTCCCCGAAGACGTGGTGCATGGAGGCTGTAAACTTACTGGAACAGTTCTCTAGATATGAACCTCGGCGAAGCTCCAGTGCTTCTTTAGTCCCTGTCTCGAGCTGAGTATTAGAATGTCTCAGTACTGAGCGGAAACAGAGGAGAAGGGCGCGGAGTCAGCTTTATCACAGCAACGGTCTATTATTCTTGCGATAATTGGGAGTACTATGTCAATGGACATAGAGTGTTCGGCCTCCAGCATGCAACGGACTCCTTCGTTTGTGTAGAGTCTGTTCAGGCGGCTGCATTTTGCGGAGGAGGAAAAGTCGGCGTAGAGGCCAGGAACGTAGAAGCTCCTCTGAATGGCAGCCCGAACCGTGTCGACTCCGCGAAGGAGAGCTGTGCGGATGGTTCAAAAGTGTTTCGGCCTGTTCCTGGTGGAAGCTTGCCCTATGGATGGAAAGGGGGATTCCACTCCCAGAAATTTGCAGGTCTTGATTAGCTTGGAGATGTCGAGATGGAAGTTGTGCAGCGGTTCGAAACCGAAAATGGAGTGCATGTCAAGGTGAGAATTGGACAGAAGCAGGGGGCATGTTTCCAGAGAGAATGGCCACCTGCATAGAGAGGATGGGGCGACTGTCTGTCGCGCCTGTCCGGTGGCAGCTCGTGCTTGAGCCATCCTCCTCAGCAATGCATGAGCACCGGTGTCGTCCTCGACGCCGGCCACTTCTTTGGGAAAAAGAATGGTGGACTGTGTGGTGCGCGGCCGAAATGAGGCGGACGAAGTGAGGAGATTCGAAGGTACTTCGCGACGGTGGAAGGGTTGTCCGATGTTTGTGCTTGATCGAGTGCGGATTATGTCCTTTGCCTTGGGTAAGTCGCAGCAGTAGCTGATGCGGACTAGGTGACAATTCCAGAGATGATGGTGGGCATGTGAGCACGCGAAGCGTACTACGGCCTTTCTATACAGAGGGGATAGCAGAGAGTGCAGGGCGGAGTGTAGTACGGAGGTTTTGGTGTCTGGTGCACGAGTAGTCGAAGAAGGTCGAAGGACATCAAAGTCTCTGTCGTCCACCTTCGGGAAGATCTGGACAGGGAGATAGCCAGCAACAATTTGCCGGAACATTATGCAACGTCGGCGGAAAGCGGCAGCGAAGTTGAGGAGAGTGAGATGCACGGAATAGGTAGCGGGGGCGCCGTTCTTAAGCGTAGTGGCGGATTTGTCCGTATAGATCTGTACGGAACCTCCAAAACGGTGGGTCTCTGACGCCCCTGTGTCCCAGACGACACCTCCGACCTGGCCACCGATTACTTCTTCCTTGAGGTCTCCACACACCCGTCGATAGACGATGGCGTGCAGGACATGCTCAAAGAGATGCGTGTTGCTCTGCGGGGGGTCACCCCAAGGGCGGAAGTAGGAAGGTTGTAAGTTAGCGTGCGCTACTTGCTTTCGGGGGATCTCGAGAGGGTCCCGAAAGTAGGCAGTTTCGAAGGACGTACCACTGTGGTCCGACACACGAGTTGCGGAGAAGGCGTTATGGTGAAGCTCTTCTTCGATAACAGCGAGTATGAGGGAGCCTCACTCTTGTGGGGAACAAATCAGGTCTCCAAAGCGGGCGAG
>JAUKWC010044421.1:0-10934 GCA_032356245.1 Endocladia muricata | reverse complement strand
TGTCGGCGCCGCCTCTGTTTAATCAAAAAGGCGGACAAGGCAATGATGCCAGTTTTCTGGAGACCTATAGTTCTAGTCCAACTCTGTAGGGTCCACCAATGCCTGCTGCGAACAAGCCGCCTACTTTTCTTTCGTCCCTTGAATGTGATCGCAGCTCGAGCACAGCCAGCTTGACGGACCACGCCGCCATCGTCCCAGCACCTGACACCCGCACGGTCGGCATTACCGCCCCTGTGCGGTCGAGCATCCTCCGCGAGGCAGGGCTGACTGCTTCTTCGACCTAATTTCATTCTAGTACATCGCGAGAAGAGGTCCCAGATCTCCGTGTCTTCCCATCCTGTTCCGGACAAGTGTGGATACATTCGCTGTAGCTTGTCCGCAATCGGTCTCGCGCGAGCAGTTCGAAGAGCTAAAGGCGCTGCTTCCGACGGAAGCGAACTAGATCTCCGCGTAGGAGCAGGAGATTGCGGGTCCCCATAAAATAGTGAGCGACTACGAAAAGGAGTTTCGGCCAGCCCAGCCACATCGTCTCGAGGTACACGTGACGACTAGGGCCTCGTTTTCCGATTTTCTGCAACTTCAATCCAAACTCAAGCGTGTAGAGCAGTATACTAGAAGAGTACGGGTAGCTTGCGACATATCCCGAGGCGCCCGGCAGGCCACTCATTGCGGCGCAACCAGGCATGATTAGAGTTGCCAGCGCATGGCACAAGTAGGGTCAAAATACATCTGTGCCACCTGCATAATCGAGAATTGGATCCTACAATGGTGGCAGGACTAAAGTGCTGAGCTGCACACAACAAATTCTTTTGCAGTCCAGAACGGGAGGGGTTGCAGCTAGCCGTGCGTAGCTGGGGAGGGTTTCATGAACGGTCCCGACGGTGTCTTGGCGATTCCATCGGTTGTTCTTGCCAATCCTGAGCAGGACCACACTTCACTCAAATACAACGAGGCGATGGGTCTGGTTCAAATCGTGCGTGGAGAGGCTGGGACCGGGAACTGCTCTTACGATTTTATGGTCGCCGAAACGCACCACGAATGCGAGGAGGATGTCTCGATAGACTGTGCTCTGCACGCGAGGAGGAGGCAAACAATCTGTAAGCTGATGAGCTCATAAACGAGGAACGAGAGGGAGAAGATGTTCTGCAGGCTTGGGTATTTCTTGTTAATGTCGAAAAATAACGGAGTTTGCATTGAACGGCTAGAGGATGGAGCACTTCTCTTATGTACTTCACGAGCGAGTTCGGTTGATGGGTGCAGTGGGGTGCGAAGAGCCTCCGGACTTCTCATAGGGGCGCCTCTGCAAGGTCGAGGATCTAGTAAACTGTGATCACTCATTATAGAGTGAGCTGTGTGATCTTGAGGCCCGTGACGCACTGTTGCGAACCTCTCTGAGGAGACATGCCATATACGAATCTCGCTGGTAGCAGTCTGAAATGCGCGAGACGTCCGCGTACAGATACACCGAGCAACTTGCATGTCTGGACACCAGACTGGCAGCACCCGTCTCCTGCCTACAGCATGCTGACAGTCTCGTGGGCCAGAGTTCATGTACTTATAGGCACACTTCTTTTGAGTTCCCGCACCTGGCTGCCGCGAGAAGAACAAAAACCTTCGACAGCGTTATCTGACGCATTTTCTTGCAAGAGATGTTTCGATCTTGTCCCACGTTTCGGGATCCGTTGTCTGAGTCAGAGACTAAGGGGATGAAACGGTTTGACGCGGAGAGTGCCTAAGGCCTTCTACCAGGCACGCCTCCAGTACCCACGAACTTGGCGTAGATGAACTTAAATAAAAACATCATGCGGCGGTAAAAGAGATGCACTATTCGGACAATAGCTCCGTTACGCCTGGCAGTGTTGATGATCGTTATGTGGCACGTGGAGACGCAAGCCAGGGACTGCATGAACTTTGCACTGGCTCGTCTCGTCTGTTATGAATTCCGGCGACAATCCAGGATCAATCCTGGTGTACTCTTGCTCGATGAGACGACTAGTAGATCTCTTCGGAAGTTCAGAAGGGTAGGATAGCAAACCGTACTTGTATGTCGGCTGCCGACTGTACATTATCCTGTTTTCTATTGTTTCATTCTAGTGCGGAGAAGATGGCATATGCATCGGAGAGGAGTATATAGATAGGGAGGCCCGCATGTCAGGGTCTTTTTAGAACCTGTTTATGCAGAGGCCATGATAGCGCTGTTGGAGCTGAGGGGTGAAAGCGTGAATGTGGAGAATGGGCAAAACCACCTAAGTTATCTCAATGATAGCAGAGCCCTTGTACACACCAAAGCGACGAAAAGCAGGAGGTTGGCGCCCTCGTCGCTGCACCTTCGGCAGTGGAACCGGATTTTTTGTATGATTAACATTGTTGTATATGGACCACCATACGCAAACGCAGTCAAGCGTATCTTGAATAACCACGCCAGCTGTGATACGTTACATGTACCGAAAAAAGTGACAATCGGTATGGTTCAGTTTCTGATTGTTATGGATACGAATGATAGGAAGAAACTCGACCAGCCACACAGCGTATGTGTTCTCTTCGTCGTAGGCGTTTAGGAGGATGAATCTGCTTTGCTGCTGTCTCGTTGGGCAGATGCCGCACCTCGCATGAGCCGGCTGAAGTACATGTTTTTGCATTCACTGAGTCGAGTGACAGTGAAAGCTGAGTTGTAGTGGCTCGCGGAAAGACAGGAGCCATTAAGAATATAAGCAATTTGGTTCGGATTATTCAGGAAAGCATCAAATGTCCTGACCGAATGTGGCAGGACGAGTGCGGCCCGGATAAGATAGAGCAGCACAACGGTGCCCTAGTCACTGAGCATAATGAGAGGTCGGGGGAGCTGTCGGAAGCTTCTCTGCATGTTTAGTGGAGAACCGGAGCTGTGAGGCGACCTTCTTCGCTTCTGAGAATAGGCATGGCGAGAGTTTTCAAGCACGCAGGTTCGCAGGTTCGCGGAGGTACACTCTGAAGCCTTCCTTGCCAAGAGGCGCCCTATGCCTGTCGTTCACATTCTCATTCGGGTTCTAACGCGACGCGATTATGAGACAGAGTTTACTTCTGTTCGAAATACGGCAAGGTATCGAAATGCTGGATTTGGCGCCTAGATTCGTCCATGGCTGTTGCCCACCGCTTCAGGATTGGGCGGAAACATAGCTTGAATGCGGTAGGAACATGTTCACAGGCGCTGATGTCCAAATATTGCAGGCTTCAAAAACTGTGGGTGTCTTCTGCGAGGTGTGTGGGGAGAGAAAACGTGAGAATGTG
The DNA here is from genome assembly GCA_032356245.1 of Endocladia muricata. Taxonomy (NCBI): domain Eukaryota; phylum Rhodophyta; class Florideophyceae; order Gigartinales; family Endocladiaceae; genus Endocladia; species Endocladia muricata. Next base: position 7,667 of record JAUKWC010044421.1, on the reverse strand, counting down.
GAGCCTGGTGCGGTGGCAGTCCGCAAACATGTGGGGTATGGAGGCTGTAAAGTTATTGATTCGCTCCCCGACGTTGTAAACCTCGGCGAAGCACCGATACTCACCTGGTTCCAGTCTCCAGCGAAGTCATTTTACATTTGAGAACAAAGAGCATATTACTGCGAGGTGCGCAAACCAACCTTCATCATAGCAAGGTTATATAGTTACGACGATAATGTAAAAGCACATTTCAACCGGACCTGTGAAGTTGGGCATGTAGCATGTTGCAATCTCTATTACTTCTTCCGAGTCTGTTGAGGGGACTGCCGTATCTGAAGGGGAGATATCGACGTGTAGGCGAGGAACGTTGAATTCTCTTCGAGTGGCAGCCAGAGCTGCGTTGACGCCGCGATGCAGAGCGGTGGAGATAGCCCTGAGCTACTTCCGACTGTTGCTCACGGAAGCTTGCGCTGTGAAAACGAAAAGTGAATAGATCCTAAGAAACATGCAGGTTCTGACTAGCTTGGAGATGCCAAGGTGGAAGTTGAACAGCGGTTTCAAACCAAACATGGGTTGCATTTCGAGATGAGATTTGGACAGGGGGAGGAACCATCTTTTCACAAAGGCTGGAGACTTCTACGGACGGGCTGTTGCAAGGAACTATAGCGCCGGTGCGGTAGCATCTCGTACTTTAGACTGCTTGCTCACCAATGCGGGCCCAGCAGTATCAGTCCCGAGGTCGACCACTTCTCTGCGAAGGTGGATGGTGGACAGCGAGGTGCACGGCAGGAATGAGGCGGACAAAATAGGGAGATTTGAAGATACAACGCAACGATGAAAAGCATGGGTAGTTTTTCTGCATGACTGACTGCAAACGATGTCATTCGCGTACGGTATTTTGCTTAAGGACCTTGTCAGGACCGTATCAAACTTCTAGAGGCGACAACAGCGATTCGAGCACGTACTTCCTACAACAGCTTTTTCATACATAGGCGATAGCAAAGAGTGACAGCTAGTAGAGGGTGCAGGGCGGAGAGCGGTGTGTGGAATTTCATATGTCGGGCCCCAGTAGTCGAAGGAGAGGGAATGAACACAACGTTTCTATCGTCTAAGGAGCGAAACAGCTGGACACGAAGATAGCCAAGGACAGGGTGCTCGGAAATCGCGAAACTTTGGCGATATGACGCAGTGAAGTCGAGGAAAGTGATATGTACAGGGTAAACAATCAGAGCGCTGTTCTCAAGGAAAATGGCAGATGTGGCCATATTGGTCCGTCTGCAACCAACAACCGAATGGGTGCACGAAGCCAGGCTATCCCAGATGGCCACCTTGCGCGCGCCGCGCATAGTTTCTTTCTTCAGGTCTCGACATGTTGGGCGTTGCACGCCAGTCTACGAGGAGTGCGCCAAAAGATACGTTTCGCATCACGAGGGTCCACCGCAAAGACGGTAGTATCAAGACCCTGTGTTAGCCTCGGGTATCTCCATCGTCAGGCTCTGGACAGGTTCCCTAACGTCGGCAGTTATGAACAACGTAGCGTTGCGGTCCAGCACGTGAGCTGCGGAGAAGCCCGGATGGTGCAGCTTCATCTAGATAGCAGCCAGTTGGGGGCAGCGAAAACTCCTCAGGAACGAATGCAGTCTGCAGAGCACCCATATGAGAACCCGGAATTCTCTGGGATCGAGACGATCTCATCACACGTGCGCGGGCCTACAATCCTCTCCATTTCGGCGAGGGATACTGCGATAGATTGTATGAGGAGGTTTTTCTTATTGATAGCCGCCTCTGCATCTGGATGACACGGCATAGGGGGCATGGAAAGTAGTGGCGCCTGAGCCTAAGCATAAGCAACGATGTCCCCATTGGTGGCAGGATGCTCTGGGGCATCTGAGCCTTGCGGCAAAGTAGGGCCGAGCTTGGCCAGTCGCTGTGTTCAGTAATGTAGTATTACTCGTCTCTGGAAAGGGAGTACGCTTTGAGAGACATGTAGAAGCACTGCCGAAACTTGCAGCTCATATTGAACAAGGGCAGATATGGCGGTAAGGAGAACGGCTGAGGAGGAGGGCGGAGAATTAGATAGCCACGACGTTTTCCATGTGTAAACCTGTTGTCTTGGATTTACTAAGCACCAGAGGACAGGCCATATTGTGAGCACCTGCCCGTGTACAGAAACCAGCACAGATCTCATGCCCGCGGGAGTAGTTCCGGTGGAAAACAGGCCTACCGTTGAGCACACACACACGCAATGGGTCGTATAGGTGAGAGATTTTCGTGCATTCGCTGACGGGTACTACGGCGAGAGGTGGCAATCGAAATGTAATGATTCTGTAATAATCATATCTGAAAGAGTTTCAAGCTTTAATACCGTCTGTCTTAGTTTCTAGTCACAACGGCGAGACCCTTCATCGCAGGAAACTTGTAGGGGCCTCATTCAACCCGTGGCGCCGCGAAAGGCCACGTCATCAGATCCATGGAGGTACACTGACGTCGACGAGACTTACGGAGCGACTTTTCCTTCTTTCAGTATGATACATCGTCGTTTGCAAATAAGCAGCACGATTTCTTCTCGTTATTGGCACCCGATTGAAAAGGTTGCGCGCGATCCTCAACGCTTTGAGTTCCCTGCGAGTACTCGATCCAAACTGAGGCCTAGTGGGATGCGTCGTGTGGTTGAACAGTGGAAAGACATGGGGTCCGTCATGCGATTCGTGGAGTGCTGGTCATTGGAAGTGGAGAGGTTGACGGAGCGGAATTGATAGTTGGGGGGGGGTGTCGGAAATAGGAATGGAGGATGGGTGGGATGCGTAGGGTCATTGGAGTGTAGTAAGACATAGGAGGCAGGATGCAACGTCAAGGGTATGGAGCGTTGAAATAGGAGGTAGGAGTAGACCGGAGGGGATATTACGGCGTGATTATAGTTGCGTAGGGCCGTCCAGATACTATAGAAGGTGTGTATATGTTGCAGTACGGAAATGTAGTGAAATATGAATGGACGTCCACCGTGCGCAGTTCACGTCTCACCCACTTCCACAAGGTTCGGTGCTCAGTAGTTCTGCGTTTGGAGCAGGGAAAGGTGCGTTTGTAGTGCAATAAATTTACGAATGGACTTTCACACGTCCTAGGATACCAAGCAATACAATCACGCTGTACACTCCCAGTAACCGTAGTATATCGGGTAGTGATTCTGGATCCAGAGGTCTACTTGGTACATCCGAGTCTAGTATTATTACACCCAGAATTCCGCCGGGCGGAAATCTGAGTCCAGTGATATTAGACCTGGACGTCGCCTTTCTCGAAGTCCGAGTGTAGTATTACTAGGCTTAGACATCCGCCTTGTTGAAGTCCAAGTGTACTACTACCAGGCCTGGAACCACGAAACGCCCAGCCAACCACGGGATTTACTTCACCTCCTACTGCGCGTGGTGGACTTTTGCATCTATTTCCGGGACCACAGACGCGTACATGAATGTCGAAGCTAATTCCTAATATGAAAGTGTTCCCGCCATGAGGTTAGTGGTTGACTATACCACAAATTATTGTCTAGGAAGTGCGTCTAGACTGCTAAGCTGCCTCTCCCACATTTACCAGTCCCTTCCGAAGCAATCGTAATCCCCATAGCGGGAATGCGCAGTATAAAGAACGACTACGATCGAAGTGTCTGCCCTGATCATCACGCGGCTCGTCAAAGGAGTCTTCCGTAACCATCATAATGTAATGTTTGTCATTTGCGTCATTTCTGTATTTGTGTCTTGAATATTGTCCCATAATCTTTGGCATGGTGATCAAAGCTCAAATCCTATTCCCTCCACGCTGTCTCATGATGCATCGATTGAAACGGTTGAAATCATAACACCAGCATGAACACCTTTAACGCTCGCAGTCCAAGCTTGATCTGGAATATCTGGAGGAGACGGAACTATTGTCCCGTGCTTCCTACAGAAATTTTCGGTCATCACTGAGAGTGATATTGTGAGTATTTATATTTCATGAGCAGATACACTGAAGATATTGTCAACGAGAGCTATATGAGCCCTGAGGCAGATTTAAAATTCGTTCAACCACAATCATTAAAAGTTGGTAACAGAATGGCCACTCCGACTAATACACACATCCGCGTCTTTGCTCTCGCCGCAAAAATCTCGCATGGTTCCCCTCTGCGAGCGGCGATGTATCAATGCCAATGCGAGTATGCTTTGAAGCGCACCTGCGAGACTGAAGGACGACTATGAGCTACGCTCTTCGAGTGTACCGAGACTCTCCTCGAGTTGCGCAGTGCTGTTATCATCGGTGGTCCGACATGGTGATGATAGAACGACAAATCCTGATACAAGTTTTACTGGTGCTGTGATTTCCAGTGGTAGTCCCGAGCGGCTCTAACAGCAAAAGACAAACTCTGTGGTATGCCGCTCTATAGCAATCCTCACGAGCGATTCCACAAATCCACGTCCGCTGTGGGCACACGATCAGCGCAGTTTTACTCACTCAGAAATTCACAGTTCAGCCGCGTTCCATCAACACTCTAGCTCTGGGAATTCCCGCGATGCTACACTACCGTATCAAGTATTTATCCTTCGGGTCGGTAGTTGACCGAGTTTCACCCATCTCTACGATATGTTTTCTTTACTTGAGGTATATCTCCCTAGCTCACCTTTCACAGCTATGAAATCCTTACAAGTGCAAGCCGTTCGCGACTGAAGCCTCATTTTCGTCGCAAATGCATCGTACGATCTCACTCGCCAACCGCTCGAGGACACCCCCGACGTTGCACCGGACTGGCTTCGCACAGTCTCCTCCTTGATGCTATCCCCATCAATGATGCAGTACTCGCTATCAGTCTGACAGTCTTTGCTACGACTTTGGACAGACTCTGTAGTATGTCCGTGCGCTGACTGAGATCTCACCATGACGGTGATCACGTTCTCCGAATTGAATGACTTGAAGTCGTTTTCCGTAGACGCGGCCTGGGTTACACCTAGTGCTGCGACGCATGAAACGGTTTGTGCGTTGTTCGAGACAGATCCCTCTGCGTTTGATAGTTGCAATTTGTAGGCTCGTTGTAGAAGTCTAGGGCAGGCCTTCCTGGAGAGGAGTAGAGATGATCAACTCTACTGCCGCAAAATTTTCTTTCGCCGCGTATGGCATTCGTGAAGCTGTTCTCATCTCTGCAAAATAGAACCTTCCCAAAAATTGGTCCCTCACTTTCTTCGTTGTCCCTCGATACTACAAATGTCACTTCTCTATTTCTACCAAGTGGTTGAGCTTCCGGGCCACATACGGGCGCTATTGTGCTTACATGCGAGTGATAGTATTCTTGGCGTCAGCACTGCACACTTAAAGAGCAGGAGGGATGTTCACGCGTATTTCAGAGCCCTAGTCTTCCAAAGTGTACAGGCTGGCTTCGCCGAGGCATGATTTTTCATAGAACACTTGCACATTCAGAAATCCACATATCTCATGAGAAAGGCTCTCTACATGAGCTTCCAGGACTAGATGTATCAGGTAGACCACACCACGGTATCTTTCCCCATCCTTCGCTCGGTTTCTTTCAGTGCCGTCGTTTTCTGAGCACTCGGGTGATGTTCAGGCGTTCCAAATTCTTTACAGTGCGATGAGAAGATAAAGAGGGAAAGAAGCCAAGGATGATGGGGATGCAAGGAGGGAGGAACAGAGCGTCTCAAGCGGAGCAAGAAAACCACGTGGATCGAACTACAGGGAGGAGAGACGAGCAAGAAGGAAGGAAAGACCGGTGGATCGCGTAGATATATTGGTATCGCGATGTTGTCAGGTTTCGTGCTGTGGGAGCAGTTGTGTGCTCTTTTTATTGCAGACAGGGAGGGCAGCAGCCACGAACACGACATACTCCCACACGCCCACGTTTCTGTTCCGTAACAACAGTTCGAAATAGCGGCGCCCCGTTCACGAAACTTGAAAAAATATTATGCAGGGTGCCGGGGGGTGTCACTCGTGGCAACGGCTGAGATCTACATATGTGAAAACACATGAGCAGACGGATGTGCGAAATTTAATCAGAAAAAAACATCCATCTGTCCGTGTATTTTCACGTGTGCAGATCTCAGCCCCTGTAACTAGTGACACCCCATCGATCTTATAAGTTACATACTTTTCAAACGTGAAATGCAGCTATTGCAGCGTGCTCAGAATTTGTTCTTTTTGTGCGTGACGATAATTGCTGCGAACCATGCCCGTTCGACCTTTCCGTGTTGTTATGTCCGTACCCTTCCCGCGCTACCACTTTCTCCTTGCATTCATTCATTTCTCTACGGTCACCCGTACACACTCCCCAGCACATGGATCGTTTCTCGTCTCCGCCGCATTCACATTATAGAATCCCTCTTCCATCGTTCCCATTGCTGATCCTTTCTTGCAAGTGGCGTACTTTTGAAATGACCAACAAACTTCCTATCACGATCTCCACCCGCAACTCGCTCACAATGGCCAAGGCGCCACCGCCGGAGGAACAATCAGAGCCGGAATCGCAGCCGGTGGCTACGGTGGAGGAATTCCGCACCGAAGCGGGCGTGTAGCCCTCTCCATCGAAGTCGCCATCATCAAATCGCCAGCGCCGGGACGCCTCGGGCCAGGCACTCCCATTCTCCGACCGCTCTCCGGCACCAGAGACTATGGACGGTGCGGACTCCGATATAATTGGCGTGGAGGTCGAGGAGCAGCTCGTTGCGTGTTGGACTTTCGCAAAGGCCGACTGCGAGTCCACCAAGGTCTACGTATATATTGCGCAGACCATACAGCCGCAGCACGTTCTTCGCGGAAGCATGGACGCCACCACCGACGGCCTCCAGGCCAGCATGGTTCAGCGCGGCTACAAGTTCGGCCTTGCCGTCATGTCGGTCACAGTGAGACGGTGAGACAGTCCCTCGCTACCAGATACCGCTGACGAGACTATCAAGGACGGCATCGTTGTTGCGCGAAGGTGTAAAGTGTGCTATGGTGGACGGCCTTTCCTGCCGCCAAGCTGTCCATAGACTGAAAGAGGGAAAGGACGGCACGGCATGGGCTCGCGAGCGCCTCCGCGTACGTCTCATCCGCCAAAAAGATGGACGGGACATGACGGATACGGAAACCATGTCCAACGCGTCCCAGCGGAACACCTCCGCCGGACTGGTTCACATCGACAAGTCATTCTTCCACTACCTCGTGAGTTTCATCTACTTCATGCAGGCTTTCGCAGTGAAAGACAATATAGACTCACTGGCATTGAGTCAGAAGGAAGCTGGGGAAGCAATGAAGAAGGCCATTCTGGTCCAAGCAACCTGCCTGTCCGCCTACCGCCGCTACCTCCCCGTAGCTAAGACTCTTCTCCGAAACTCAGGCCTCGTGATAGTGCTGCGAGACCTGAACTTTGACAGCTCGAGCTCTGAGAAGCTCGGCATCACTGATCTTCATGATCGGAATGTTTGGTCAGAGAGCCGTCAGGTCGTAGGTCTGTTCATGACTTTCGCGTCGAGGTTCATCAATATCGCGGACCGCGACGGAGAGTTTCAATCTGAAGCTTTCTCCTCGTGCGCGCGCCAGCCTTTCCGAGTCTTCCTAGGCTTTTCCGAGAATTATGGCAAGGGAAGGGCCTGTGTTGTGACGAATTTCTAGGGACTGAGATTGCTCAACCGACACTCCTCAGAATTTCCGTCAATGGGCTCTATCTGATCCAGATG
>JAUKWC010044399.1:0-10944 GCA_032356245.1 Endocladia muricata | reverse complement strand
CCCCCCCCCCCCGCCCCCCCCCCCCCCCCCCCCCCCCCCCCCCCCGCCCCCCCCGCGCCCCCCAATTACAAGATATATGAGAGGACGCTTTTGCAGTGATGAGCGAGCAGGTTGGTGAGAAGTGTGATAAGGGTAAAACCGTTTGGGAGATGGCGGCAACGTTTGGTCAACGTTGTTGTGCACTTTGCGCAGGGCGACGGATAGAGCCCGGCGAGGGTCACCAAAGGTCGCTGCCCATTTGCTACCACATATACACAACAGGACGGGCGCAACCCTCGCCGGGTTGCGGTAGCAAATGGGCAGCGACCTTTGGTGACCAACAAAGACACACTGGAAATTCACTTTGCTGCTCTCTTTACGTCACCTTCATTCGTCACCTTCATTCCCACACCCTACGCTACCACTGCCACTAAACCCTTCAGTCGATGCGCTCCCAGATGGCGTCGTACTCCGTGAACTTCCCTTTGGGAGCATTCTCCAACCTGAACCCTACCTTTGTCATGTACGGCACCCAGTCTCTCCACAGCTCATTCTTCACCCCCTCATACCTCTTCTCACCCCCACCGCCGCCGTAACTCTCCACCACAAACCGTTTCACCCTCCTCACCCCCCGCCCCCCACTTTTCACAATTCCCAGATCCATCCCCTGCGCGTCAATCTTCACCGTCTCCACCTCCACCCCTTTGGGTACCCCCGCGAGCACGGCACCCAGACTCACCACCGCCACAAAATCAATTCCTCCCGCCCCAGGCCCGTACCGTCCGCTTGCGCCATGCGTCGTGCGGTTGGCAAACCCAGGTACACGCCCGTGCGTGTCGTGCACCACCGTGGCAAGGCTTGAGGAGACGCCGTCTGCGTTGTAGTGGTGGAACGTGGCGAGGCGACCGGCGAGAGGTGGGGGGGCCACCGCGCAGGGGAGCACAAAGAAGCGCGAGGCATACTTGCGCTTTTGGAACGTCTCGCGCAGCTGGTGCGCAATGGCCACGTTTGGCTCGATTGCTAGAACACCCGTGGAGGGGGAGCTGCGAGGCGGTTCCAGGGGGGAGAGGTGGGGACCGATGTTGATGTGCAGGCTGTGGGGGGAAAGGGAAGACTGTTAGAGTGCGGTATACGGAGGGGCGAACTTGGAGGATGAGGGGAGACAGAGGGGAGGTTGGGGGAGGGGGGTGTGAGGTGGATGACGCGTTGGGGGCTTACGTTTTGATGGCGTAGGGCAGCTCGAGCAGAACAGGTGGGTTCCGAGGGGGTCGAGAGGAGGGCTTCCCAGGGGGTGTAGAGGAATTTGCGGTACTTGTGGGCGGCACAGCGGCGGTCGAGTGGTGCGGGACGAGGCTGAGGCTGAGAGTGGTGAGCAGGAGGAGGAGGAGACGTGAGGAAGTCATGGTGGAAGTGTGGGGGTTGTGGCAGGCAAGAGTGAGGCGGAAAAGGGACAAGAGGATGAGGAGGGATTGTTGATGGATGAGAGTGACAGAGTGATGGTGAGGCCGAATGGGTGGGAGGAGGCGGAGGTTTATCGAAGTCAAGCGATGTGGAATTCGGTGTCGGGGTTCTCTACAGATCTTTGTTGTTCGATCAGGGGGTTGCAAAGAGCTTGATACTGTCATGGAGCAAGTTTGAGAATGGAAGTTCAGTCGAATTGGGAAAAGAATTGGACGCGTTCGAGTCTGAGTCGAATTGATAAGAGACTCGTTGAAAGTGACTAGCTAGGGCGTTTCAAATTGTGTCGACAAACGTGTTTAGAGTAAGGTTTCGAGTTGCCTGAATGTAGTACGGTCTACGAGTCTTCCCATCAGACAGCAGGTGGCGTCATTTGCAAGATTGGATTGCGATCAAGTAGTGCTTTACGGTGGTGTGTCACTTTGGTGTACAAGCTTTGTGTTCCTTGTAAAGTATACTGGTATATCCGACTACTTTCCTAGTGACGGAGAGTTCTCGAACTGAAATAGGTAAATCCTCCTTGCGGTACATACAAAGCTGCGGCTTATGCTTTCCTTCGCAAGAGAATATTGGAGGAGAAGCTTCGGCCAGACAAGTCAATGCTCATTCAGCCCCTAAAGTTGGGATTGTTCTTCCGTTTTACGTATCACGTCAGTCACAAATAGGTCCATTTGCATTCGTACAAATCCTGTGTTGGCGAGACTGGGGTTGCACAGAGGTTTTCTTTGAATAGATTGCGAGTGCATTTCTGCATTTCCAGATGTATCCGCCTACTCCACAGATCTGTGATACCACGGTACCAACCCTTTTTGAAGGCATTATTTCGATGGGATGACCCCATCGTGTTGAAGCAACGCCTCGTTCTTGGCCTAAGACGGCGTGTTTTCCAATCTCATTGCAGTAAAAGTAAGCAGAGTTGTGAGCTGTTAAGTCACTAGTAGGATGTGGAGACAGTTGTTCATCCTCTCGAGGTCAACGTGTTCACCCCCGAGTCAAAATTGTCTCAACCACATTCCATTGAAGTTGTGGCACTCTCTTGAACTAGGCGACTTATTGTTCTGCTTCGAAAACGTCCTTCAGAAGGTTGTTTCAGACTAGTCATGCTTCATTTGGACAAACTAAGGAAGGTCTTGACCTCGAACTGATGACCCATTTCGGGTACAACGAACGAACCGGAACTGCAATGCTCATTGATACCATGACGCAGTGCTTCTCGAACTGGATATGCCTGGGAAGACCAAGAGCTCAAAAAGAAACCCTTTCGCAAAAGATATCACACAACACGTCTCCACGAGAACAACTCCTGTGCCAGCAGAATTGCAGTTGGACGCGTTGACAAAATTATTCTTGGTAATGCATTGTGAGATAGGAACTATATTTTGCGTGATGACGTTAGCATCTTCCGCTCAAACAAGGTCTAAGAAAATTCAGGGATTTTACGAACCCTCAGTTCGAAGAGTTGTTTTAGATACTCCTCGAACGTCATTCAGTATTTCTACGCGCAGGTGAAAGCCTCTGAGGACAGAATTGCCTCTCTTCAAATAATAGTGAAGTGTCTGCCTAAGAACATCCGCTTCAGCAACGCAGAAATGTAGAAAACTTACTTAGTTCTGCGACACTAGTCGTGAAATCCTTACTGCTCACGACCACGTCCTTGTCGGGGATGGCAGGAAAAGCACTTTCCGAAAGAACAACGAGAAAGCCTTCGCCCACATGCAAACTAAAGTTTGCAACTGCAGCCTGTGCAATTGAAAAAGCATAGGAAGCAGCGAGCAGGGCAGATCAATTCCTTCCGCATATTGGGGAATTGGTTGGCCTATTTTCGAAGGACTACTTAGAAAGAACGGCACCAATGACCAGAACAAGGAAAACAGATGATAGGACTGCAGAATGAGAACAGATGCAATCCCAGCACTTAGAAGAAGCCTTCCTTATTCATTTAGATCTACTCACACCTTCTATGTTTCTGACTTTCATTTAGGTGACTATCCTGCTGGAGGGACCGCAAAACCAAAGATGAACACAAGTCTGCGCAGAAGGGATCTTTTAGTTATATTCTTTGCATATGATTGTTGAAAGTACAAGGCGATTTGAGGTAGAGAACTTATTTCGCGAAAGTCTAGACAGTCGTCATAGGCTTTCCCCAAAAGGCAAAACAAATCATTATGCAATGCGATGTGTGCAGAGGCGCGAAGCTTGGTGCTGTGCAAAGTAAACTTGCGTGCATATGGAGGATGGGGCAGCCTGCAAGAAAACAAGTCCATTTTTGTCCCGCCCGTGCGGTCCACCCTTTGTCCAGCAATGACGGGTTCTCCAAATTACGTCTCGTTTGATGTGATTGTCTCTGGGCATTCTCGGAAATCTTTAGTATAGCTAGGACTCTGATCATATGTGATGAGAACCTGAACACATTCAATTGAACATATTCACATGTCTTCTGTGGAGGCAAGGTTGCAGTCTGATTACGTAACATGACTTTGAGGAACCTCCAACAGTAAAAATACCTCTGCGTTTTGTCAAGACAGAAATGTCCGTATGAACATTTGCATACTGAGAAAGCGGTATCCTCACAGGTCCCATCAGGAAGAGGTTTAAGGTGCTGAATGTTATGTACATGTTTTAGCTATGCTACTGTACAAGCCCTATTTGTTGACAGCTTATTCTAAGACACCTACTGGCACACGCTCTTTTTCGGCACTGCCCGAGATGGATGCGTTTCCATTTCCTTGCAGATTAACGGCACCCCTCGAAGCCGTTCACTGTTCCCTTCGTGGCCTAGATCTCCTTGCAATCAACAAGAGGCTTGAAATCTGACGGCTGTCACTTAGTTGCCCTTATCGCTTGTCTAGAAATGTCTCCGAGTGGCTTAGCGGTGCCTAATCTTCTCGGTTGAGAGAACGATTTCAAGAAACAATTGCAAATGATGACTGATTCTTTCGGGCTACTAGTATACAGTACATCATCTGATGTAAATTCCTAGTACCCCCTGTATTGCTTCTCTTTTCTTCCTACTCAGTACCTACCCCGTGGTTTTTGTTGTCTCTGGTCATATATATCCGCAAAAAATCCAGCGATGCTCTATTTCTCTCCGTCGGCCTCCTTTCGACAAGTCGATGTTCCCCATATCGCCCCTTCGCAAGACACCCAACAGGTGTTCTACAAGTACAAAGTTGACTTCCACCAGTCCCAGACGCAGCAGTGCGGCGATCCACCAGTAGACAGCAAGAACGCAATGGAGTGCCTCACACAATCAGAGCAGGTCTTTGACAAGCATGCCTACAAGTGCTGAGCAGCAACTTACTGTGCACTTTTCTACTGCTTCTCCGTAGTCGCGAAGAGTCCATGCCAGCTGAGTTCAAGGGTATGACAGTACATATAATTGTAGCTCTAAAGTTTGCATCGGTATGTATATATCCGGATGATTAGGTATCCTAGCTTTCATAACACTTGCTTGTACAGCAGATAATCGGTGACCATTTGGACCAGATCGTACTCCTGAGTGTGCAACGAAGTACGCCTGAGGATGCCAGAACCCACCCGTCAAGGCTACAAGAAAGCGCTGTTACTCGGAAGAAACGCTCCAACGATAGCCTGCGCTAATGAAATGGAAGGGATCGAAGTCCCCTCTTCTCGAGGAGGGGATATCGGCGATTTAGGGCAACAGAATGCGGGCTGTGGATATAAAAGGGAAGGAGAGAGGTGTTGACGGTATTTCTGAACTTCTTTAGAAGACATCTGTTGTTTTGAGATAAGCTGTTGCTTCTCGTGACTAGTGTTGGGTGTGACTTGGAATTCATTAGAAGGGATGCTCAGGATTTTAATATCAATCTATCAACCGGAGCTTCTCGTTACTACTTGTAAAGGTATTGCGGACATGTTACTTCAATGATGTGTCTCAGATTGATCAGTACTGCGGATGCGAAATTAGTTGCAGCTTTCAACTAGGCAGGCACAAATCCCGGGTCAGCCGAGCTGAAATTCGAAACGAAAATACAATCATACTTGCTGATGCATTGGATATCGTGAATCAGGCCCTGCGGAAACACTGTGCTTTCTCCAGCTGGAATAACATTTGTGACAATTCTAGCATCTCCCATGCCTTCAAATTGGAACGATATCTTGAAGTTACCTCGAACTGCATTCAGTGTTTCGGCACCTCGCGGATGATAGTGTCTGATGAAAGATTTGCCAGCTTTCAGATTAAGTCGAACGATTTGACTCTGTACATCTTGGCCAGCGAGTGCTGGGAAGTTGGAAAGCTCGGCAATATTAACGGTAAAGTCCGCTGTGGTCACAACTGTGCCTTCTGCAGGGTTAATGCGGAAGGCACTATCCGGGAGATCGGCACGAATTCCTCCGGTCGTCTGAAGACCAAAGCTCGGAATTGAGGCCAACGCCAGAGGGAGTGCACAGAAAACGCCCAGAAGAGCGGAAAAGCTTGGAAAGACCATTATGGAGATGGCTTGTGAGTTTGAAAACGTGGATTGAGATTGTCAAATGTGTCGGGATAGTAGGCAAAAGTACTGATGTTTGGTTAGGATGAGGACACAATTAGCACTGTTCATTCTGTGTGCGAGCGTTTTATACTCTTTTCGATACAGTCGCGACTGCAAATCTTTCTACAGTTACCCACATCATTAGCAAGAAACAATACGCGCGGTTCAACCAGAGAATCAGGTCCTCTACAGCAGTGGCTGTGCATGTACCTGCAGTAGGTGTACTCCTGCGGAAACCTTAAACTTCCGAGCATTGTGGACCCACTCTAAGCTACAGGCTACGGTATGCTCCTGACCAGTTCCCAATAGCCCAACACACTGTAATGTTTCCTGCGTAGAAGAACGAAGGTAAGTCTCGGAATTGCAATAGGTAACGACGTTCGAGCATCGGAGAGGACGGTAGAGCCCACCAGAGACGTGGTCAGCATGTTCCCAACCTCTTTCTACCCTTTGCTTGCCAGCAATGTGGAAATAGGGAGATGAGTTCAAACCAGACAAAATCTACAGCCGCCGTACAGTATATAACCTCGAAAGAATTGCGAGTTGTCAGAGAGGACGCGAGCACATATGTGATCGCCCACTCACTAGCTCGACTGTATGATTTTCTCGTATCATAGCACAGCAGATGCAAATAGAAAAACTAAATTAGTTTGATACAAGTAAACTATACTGTCCAATGCCACAAAACCTTTGAGCATGACTGAAATATTGCGAGGTCAGAAAAGAAAATGATGCTGAACAGATGGGCTGAAAGCATATGCGTCTGTGACCAGAGGACTCCTCCATAAGAATGTCCATTGTTGAGAACACGCTCTGATTCTGTAAGACTTTTTCCACGGCACATGTTACGTGACGTACCGGATAATTCGGGAGTCATCTTGCCAATTCGGTGCAATGGTCTTATGAATGTTCAGGTGTCTTCATGCTACAAAACATCGTACCTTCGTAAAATCCTCTCCTATTGACTATCACAGTCAGATTGTTGTCATGCCTGTCAAGAAAACATCCAATGTAATTCCCACTCTCAAGCTATACGGTCCTCTCAACCTAGATGTGCACTGTTAGCTTCGTAAGTTTCGAGGGGTTGTGCGTCGATCAGTTGTACTGTCACTAAGAAAGATTTTGTGCTCCTAAACAATTACTACATAGAAAGCCACCTATTTGTAAAGCTCAATATAGTGTAGCATATCGTGCGATTATTCATGTCAGATGATCAATGACACACAAGCGTCTCGAAAAGTTTACAGGCAAAGAGTGGTCCTTTCGCATATGGGAGCCCGTGCGGCTATCTCTCAGATTGTATACACATTCCCTGGTCTACGGTGCCACCGAACCCCTCAAAGCTGTATCCTAGCTTAGAATCTGTGTTTTAACTGCCACCAGTCCGTACTATTATTCAATTGGATTGTGACAAAGCGTGTGCACACGAAAAACACCACACCTTTTACACGCCCGACACACCTTATGTCGTTTAAATACTCTGTAGTCCTCATCATCAAAAATGATGCAGGGTTGAATCATGTGGCTCTGTTTACAAGTCAGAATTCTAGTATCGAACAATCAAATGTTAATGATACATGTTGAATATCGAAGAACGGCAGCCAAACTACAAAGGTCAGTACTCCCCCGAAGATTAGCACATCATTTGTTATAACGACTGAATACTTGTAGGGTTTTTTGAGTGTTAGCTAGATATGACGAGGTTGTATGACCTAAGATGTATATTAGAGACATATAAGTTTTTGACTTCTATCCGGAACGCTCAATGCTCACATGTCTCTGCAACCTCTGTGGCGGTCTAAACAACCAAAACATTTCGACACACAATTACAACGCCACTCATATTTTAAGATGCAAACCTACGACTTTTCGTAGCCTAATATCACCCTTTTTGTCATTCGTTGAACGAGATTTTTGAGTCTGGTCCCGACGTATACACTAGCTAGTGGGAGCGCTCTGATGAATCATAAACCTTGTATGTCTTCCTTGGTGATGATCTTCGATACCTTTACTGTCAAGGTGATGTTGGCCATCGTCGAATCATGTGCCAAGCTACAACGGGGGTAGAACCCTATATAGATTGATTTGTACCCCATGTGCAGTTATCAGCCCGTAGCGATACCGACTTGGAATTGTCGGCAGGTCTTTTGCCGGCTGCACCCATCCTATTGAACTGTTGTAGAAGTATCTCGTTTTCATTGATGCATGAGGTTGCAAAAATGTAACATTGGACTAGCTTGCATCTAGAAGCGAACCATAATACCATATCTTCGAAACGTATTCTTAAATAGAGTTCATGCGGCTACTTTGAAGTGGCAACTACGCCTGGGTAGGTCTGTTTTCTCAAAGTATCCGCTTAGATCACTCACAATTGTGTCGAGATACATGGGATGTGAACTGTTCCTAGTTTCCAGTACCACCGAATTTGTTCAGCCTAGATGCATATCATCTACCAACCCCAGGTAGTGCAGTAGCTTGAAATAAAGACAAAACATGACTGTCAAACTGATGACTCGAGGTGCTTTGTCAGTTTTTTTCATGTTCTACTTGAATAAGCAATCATCATGACCGTAGACGTACATACACACACTTTACTGTTCAATGGCATATCCATTTAGCACGTAACCTGCAGAGATGCGCAGAGTTTTTTTTGACTGGTGAGTTGAGGGGAAAATGTTTGAGTTTGGTGCGATGGCCCTTTGGGTCTCCTTCAAATTCATCAGTTAAAGTAACGGATGTTGCAAACTTCGCTCAATACTTCACAAGAGTATACATTCTTCCGTGGTGGCTGATAAGAAACATGAAGTAAATGTAAATTCCTTTATAATAGGGTCGTAAGTGGATTTATAGTTCACTTTTTCACTAGTAGAGTTTGAAATATTCACAATGAGTGGAATTTCGCGACTTTGGACATATTTGATACAATGATAGCCAAAGAAATCCAAATTACCTGCAGTTCTAAGGCTACATCTACTGGATCTAAGCGAAAGTGAATAACTCGATCACACCCAGTTTTATTCTATTTCGTACAGGATATACTCGTCTTCAAAAAGGTTAATTGTGTATGGAGCAACAGAATTGTTGAGCATGAGATGCAAATAAGATTATCCGTGGATGATTTCTTAAGCGGAGAGCAAGACGCAAACCGGAAGCAGTTTTGGATTTTTTGAACCTTTTGTCCTCAAAATGATCAAGGACTCTGGAACAGTAGTTGTAACCGCACAACCCCCCAACTTTCGGTCCATCTCTCATTGTTCTCTTTCCTTCAATATCACAAAGAAGAGAAGCAGTTTGCATCCGTGCTTACAAAAGATTCGCACCCCATTATTACAATGACAAGAAAACATGGACTTGGAGGGTTTATGATTTTGGTAGTGACTCAGAAGCTTTCCTAGAATCACAGCATTCAGAGAACAAGCGATTTACTCCAAAAATAACCCCGGACAGGGTGGAGCTGTAGCAAAAATCGACAGCTTTTTGGAGTAGTCGGGCAGTTTAAGTGAGACGGAGTTTGTGAGCCTCTCCCTTGATATTGTAGAAAGCGGTGTGATAACTTACACGTAGTACAACTAGCATATTCACCTTACGTATTACACAATTTACATGCTTTCTCGGTGGGCAGTTGGCCTCCCATGAGGCAAAGCTTGATCTCACATGAGGCCAAATGCAATGTGCAATAGACACTAGAGGTAATATGTGGTCTCACGAGATATTTGAGTTTACCAAGCTCATGGCCTACAGAATAAACACAGAAAGAAGAAGACAGAATAAAAACAAGATTTGATGTCGTAGTGGTGAGTTTCGGTGCAGTACAGTAACATCGTCGAGTCATTGGAGAAAATCGGAGGAATGGATGCCATCAACCTCCTTCGTGCATATCAGTGCTAGCACCGAACAGTCATCGCAAAAAGCAACCACAAAATATTGCCATTCCGAAGAGCTGCATAAGGGCACACCGTCGTAAGATAAAGCACGCTTTCATTGTGACTTCACGGTCGGAATTGTTTCATATAATGTTCCAGGTGGATCTCCGAGGCCGTCCCAATATGCAACTTCCAAACGAAGATGTGAAATGCAGCAAGCTGTGGGCAGCGATTTTCACGACGATGTACCGCATGAGACTTGAAGACTAGGTAGAGCCATGACATGGATACCGTATACGTAGCCGCAGCGGCGACAATACAGCAGCGAAGCTGACCAACGGCCAACTTGTAATGGCAGTTGCATTGTTTCATGAAACAACACGGAGTCCACTCGCGAGCAACCTCAGAAAAGGTGGTAGGGGGCTTACGTTACTGTACATCACATCGCTCCCTTGCTTATCATACCTATGTCCCTCATCCGTACTCGTACTTTGTGTGGAGAAACGTCAGATAGTTCCTCCGCTGCCACAACGTGCCACCCTTGTCGCGAAGGCTGAATTGAAAGTCGTCACCGTCTTTGAAAAAAACCGTAACGCGCAGTGTCAAAAGCCGAAGGCAGCAATGACCAGCACTCGTCCACCGCGACTCCACGCGAATGCTCGGTAGTCCCCGCAAGCATTCCTTTCACCCCTTCAATCATGACCCGTTTAGCGCCTCAAGCCCGCCACGGTCATCTCCCCCTCCCCTTCCTTTTCCCCACGTCGCCTTCAATGCGCCCCTTGCACATGGACAGTACTCCCGTCGATGCAGTCTCATCGCAGACCAGCCCAGTCGTCTCGTACACTCGTCCATGTTGCACCCTTATTTCTACGCCTCCGTGCGCATCTACCAACGCAGCTCACACAACTCCGCATTCGAGACCGCTTATCTCCCCACATACACACCTCACCCTCTGCTCCCTTCTCACTCCCTTCTTCCCCCCTCCATCTTCTTCTCTCGCTCTTCTCCTTCCTTGAACATTGTCTTTGCACGTTCCTTTCAGCCTCCATAGGGCACGGTGCTCGTAGAAACATAATTCTCCGCTCTCCCCCGTGTCTTCATTGGAGGCTCTTTATACCCCGCATGTGAAACGCCTGTACAAGCGACAT